>JAQQSW010007895.1:0-12500 GCA_028646575.1 Pseudocheirus occidentalis
GCCAGGCCACAAATAAACAAAGTCCCATCCTGTTCATGTCTTCAGTCAGCTTTCAGATACTAGGAGAGGAATACTCTCTCTCCCTCTCAGCTGACTTCAGTCTCCACGAATCCTCCTTCACTGAGGAGCCAACTCCAAAATCTGTCTTGTCTCTCTAAAATTCTTCCGTATATGCAGCACTGGCCCCCTGTCTCAGCCAATAGCCTTCTCCCAACTCAACAGGGGATTGTCTCAGCCAATAGCCTCCTCCCAAGTCAAGAGGGGAGTGTCTCAGCCAATAGCCTTCTCCCAAGTCAGCAGGGGAATTCACACCTTTTCACCAATGGAGGAGCTCTAAACTTAGCCCATATTTCCATGCCTGAGGCCATTTCTTTTTTCCTCCCAGTGGTTTCAGATGTAGGAAGTTTTACCTTATTGTCTTCTTTTAAGTGTGTCTTTTGATCTTCTCACCATACAGTCAGAATTTTTCCCCATTCTATCTTTATTTTCCTAGCCTATTAATTTACTTTTAATATTTTGCTAAAGTGAGATTCTGCTTTCAGGCTGGAAAGTACACCATCCCAGCTTTCAGGGTTTTTGTTCAACTGCTTTCAGAGGTACTTCTAGGAACCTGTAAGTTTTTCACTTTTCCAAGGTGATAGGATTTTAGGAGAGGTGTGTTTGTTAATTTTCTGGCCTGTATTCTGGTCTGTGAGCAACCACAAGCACATTCTTTTCTGCTCTGGAATTGTGAGGAGGGTCCCTTCATGGTGACTGAAAGCTCTTATGTGCTGGAGCTCTTCCTCTCCATGGGATTGCCACCCAAGACTATGACTTGGATCCAAGTATGAACAAAGCAACAGAGTCCTGTCCCCAGTGCCAGCAAAAAGACCCTTGTTATCTCCATCTGAGCAGTTGTTTGACCCCTTTTCTGTCTGTAAGCTGAGATCCTTGGAAGAAGCCCTGCCTGCAGCTGATTCAGCCACTCACAATATTAGTTCCTGGTTTGCTGGAGCCCAGTCTTCATTGTGCAGCCTTCACTGGCCTGTGCTCCACTGTCACCCTGGTGCAACAAACCTTTCCTTCCAAACTTTTACATTGTCTTGGGCTAGAAAATTATTTTACTTCATACTTTTGTGGATTCTGCCATTCAGTAATTTGTTTTAAGGCATTATTTAAAGGTGTTGGAAGGACTTTGGGGTAGCATCAGGCAAGTCCCACCTTTTTCTCTGTCATCTTTGCTACAATCCCCAAAATAACAATTCTAAAAGATAAAATTGAAGAGGGATGGCATGCAGCATGGTCAATTAAATGCAGTCTCCTATAAAGGGGAATAATACGCAATAATGCCTGAAATGCAACTTGGTGCCATTTTTTCAGGGACTTAAATGTCAAGAAGAGGAGTTTGTGTTTTATTCTAGAAGCAATAGAGAGACAATGTAATTTACTGAATATGGGGGGTTACATGACCTGGCATGAACTTTAGAAAACTGCTTTGGAAACTGCAAAATCTATTGGAATGAAGGGAAACTTGAGGCAGGAACATCAATTAGGAGGCTATTTCAAGTGTACAGGTGAAAAGGGAGAAGATCATAAGGAAGAGCAGATTCTTTTTAGGGGGTTAAGTGAGGGGATTGGGATAGATTTGAGAGATGTTATAGAGGCTGAGTGAGCAAAACTTGATATTTAACTGCATACATGTGTAAGAATATAAGGGAAAGAGGGGCGGCTAGGTGGTGCAGTGAATAGAGCACTGGCCCTGGAATCAGGAGTACCTGAGTTCAAATTTGGCTTCAGACACTTAACACACACACACACACAAAACTAGCCGTGTGACCTTGGGCAAGTCACTTAACCCCAACTGCCCTCCCCAAAAAAAATTTAAAAAAAGAATATAAGGGAAAGAGAAAATAGATGAGTCATAGAAGATAATAGAAGAATAAGAGGAAAATCAAAATATTGGAGGATATAAGAAAGGGTAAAATTTGGATACACAGTACAAGAGAGGGAACATTGCAGGATCATTTTGAGCAGAGATGGAAAGTAAAAAATGGAAAATATGTATGTATATGAGAGTGGGACTTTCAAGAGATTGACCTGAATCCATCAGAGATTTTGTGTAGTATAAAAGAGAAGCTAAAAATTATTGTCACATTAAAGATTTGCAAAGAAAGTACATGCATTTCAATCTGGGGGAAATGGCTTGATGATGATGCTGTTAACAAAAATGGTAAAATGAGGAAGGGGAATAAGTTGAAAGAGAAAGGATTTGAAACTTAGGTTTATGGAGTTGAAATCCAGTACTTTAATCAAGATAAGAAATTGTCTCTGAACTCAGTCTGACCCTAGACACTTACCAGTTGGATGATCACAGACAAGTCCCTTAACCATGGTTGCCTCAGTTCCCTCATCTGTAAAATGAGGTGGAGAAGGAAATGGTAAACCACTACTGTTGTAACCCCCATTTTAGGAGCATCCCTTATCTCCCCCATCATGGGTAAGTTTGCATAGGACATCTGCAGAAACCCAACAAAGCTCACCTAGGCAACAAACCTGCCAAGTAAACTTCCCAAACCTGCTACCTGGAGCCCATAGCCCCTTCCCCCTTCTGTTCATTTCTCAAAATAGACTTGGCAACTTTCCAGTTGGACACAATGAACTGATTGCTACTTTTTGGCTTTTGTATTATCCCTGCTTGCATAGCAACTGACTAAGTTGTGGTTTCCCCCTGGTAACAGTTGTGACTTTTGTCTATATAAACCCTGAGGAAATGCATCTCAGGGCTACTTGATTTGGGTAAGCTTGAACCCTTGCAGTTGCTGGCTTATTAAACTCTACTTAAAAAGATTAATGGTCTCACTCATGGTCATTCTCATCACATTACAATATCTTTGCCAAGAAAACTCCAAAAGGAGTCACAAAGAGTCTAACACAATTGAAAAGACTGAACAATAATAACAGAAACAGTGAAGGAGAGAAGCTGGATTTTGCAGATGCAGAATTTCACATACTCATAAGATGTGGCAATGATGTCAGTCAGTTTTGCTAAATTGTTTTTATTTGTTATAAGGCATTACAATGGAAATGACAGCAAATGATGAAGTGACAGGTATAAAAACTAAAAAAAAAAGAAAATTAAGTGTTTAGACTTGGTATAGCTGTGAATTACTATGATCAATCTTGAAAGCAATTGGGAATAAAACAAAATGAGTGTCCATAATGAACAAATTTTCTTCCAGTTCTGAGTTGTATGCTTTGCTATGTCATTTTTAGGGGGTGGGAACAGATTTGTGCTGGCACAAAGTTAGCAAAGATCACCAAATCCTTCTTGATGTAATATAATTCCATTATTAGTCTAGCTCAATGGAATGACTCTTCCTGGGAACTGGCAAATGATGGTACCATGGAAGATTTGTGAAGGATATAGTTGTGATCAGGCTATTGTGTTACAATGCCTCCCACATCCCTCCTCCACCCTGGAAGGAGGGGCTACCTTGGAGTTATGGTCAAGGGAGGATAAGTTTCTTCTGTTCTTTCTTTGCTGCCTATTTAATAATGCCAGCATATCTTGGCATTGACTATGGAACAAAGCTGAAAGGTTACTATGGAATTATTGGCTTCTTAGAAATTGCTGTAAAATACAATAGAATATTTCCCATTGGATTCATTTATGTCTCTGTTGGTCCTACTCCAAGTTGTCTGTACTGAACTCAAAACAGCTTAAACAACTTATCTATATATATTCCGTTTTTTGTTCATTGATTTTATTTTTTTTCCATTTCTCTGATTGAAACAGAAAACATTTCTGGCTGAACGAATCCATGAAAACCTCCAACAAGATTGTTAATCAGAATTAACATTCTACCTCATTTCTGTGGCATAATAAACACTCTTTTAGGACCATCTTACAATATCAAATACACCCAAGCCACACTGTGGCCTTGATGCTACTGAGCTGAACTAGGGCATGCACATTAGAAATGAATTGTTGTTTTCAAAAGAGTTTCCTTTCAAACTGTTGTATTTAAATACTTTCTTTTAAAAATGAGTTTTGTGGGCCCATTTGTGTTCGATAGAAAGGAACCAATTTTATGTAAATGAACATTCTGTGTCCTGGAGATAAAAAATGTTAATTTTAACAATTTCAGACATCTGTGACAGAATTTCTAAACTACCAGACTGGATTAAACTCACAAATGTGAAGAAGTAATACATGGCAAGACACCTTTTAATCCTTATGTTTATATTAGACTCATACTTCAAAAGGCAGGAAGAATTTGAGAGTTTAAAAGTTTTAAAACACTTTTCTCCATTTAAACCAAATATATCTCTTTGAAATTGTTTTCCCTTCTACTGTATTCCTGTTTGTTTTTTATGCTTTCCATTTCTATATTTATATTATGCAATGTCAGAAACAAACTTGAAGTATGACAGAGTTTTACCCTAGAGCCATGGCAACTAGGGGAACATATTTCATTTATGCTTCTCTGAGCTACTACCCCAAGGATCTTGTCACCGATATCCCTCTTTCTGAGGGCTTGCTACACTCCAAATGCTCTACTCTTCCTTGGGCATGTGAACCAGACTTAGTGGCTTGACTTTCTCCAAAAAAAAAATTTCATAAATGTCATCCTTTCCATATTCCTTGTACTCAACTTCCCCCCAGTGCCCAACCCAGATCAAGGAATTCCTAAATATGGCACAGCATAATGTTACTTTTTTTTCTCATTCAACTAACACCTGAAAAGATCCTGTGAAAGTTGTTAACTGATAAATTGTCAGAAGTTTTCTGGTCTGAAAGTTACATAGCCAAGGCTTAAGTGTAAAACAAAACAAAACAAAAACACTTTTATTTTCTTAACCTGCCTGCCAGGATCTAACACAAATGTTTTCTTGGCGAATGTGCACTATGCATACAGAGAGGCTGGCTGTAGGTGCACAGTCACTTGTTAGTAACACCTGAGGAGGCGTTGCTCATGCCGTTTGAGCATCTGAAGCCTTCTAGGTACAATATAAACAGATGATTTAAAATTGTGCAGATGAGACAGCCCAAAACCCTGTAAATAGCTTTTAAAAAATTCACATCCACAGACTGTAATTATATTTATAATTTTGATGTGATGAAAGGAAAGTAACAACTTTCAAATAACATCTTCAGCTACATGAGTTCAGTTTGCAACTAAAATAGCATAAGGAGAAAAACTGAAAGGTATTTAGCTAGAAGATTCTTCTGTTTACTATACATGTACTTCAAAAGTTAGCCTGATATACAGCTTAAATGTCCATTTTTGGAAGCCAGCAGAATGGGCAAATGCCCTTCCTTCTGACACATACTAAATAAATGATCAGGAGCAAATTATTTTATCTCTCAGTGCTTCAGAAAATAAAGTTTATAAGTTGCAGATGAATTGTTAAGAGGAGTTTTCACACTGGGAATTTTCCATACCAATAATCTAATAGTTGTAGATAGCTAGAAAGACAGACCAAAAGAAAGACATGTTAGATAGGTAGATAGATAGATAAATGGATAGATAGATAGATGGATGGGTGGATGGATGGATGGATGGATGGATAGACAATTGTATAATATTATTTCAACCTAATCTTGAGCTGACAAGTAGCTTCACAATCCAATAAAGAAAACTAAATCAACTAGAGACATAAATTACCATCAATGCTATTATCTATCATCTTCCAATATTGATAAAGAAAAGTTCTGATCATTCTGGAAAGCACTTTTTTTTTATTTTTTAGCATCCCATTATTTAGCACTGCAAACATAGATGTTAACCTTTGGAACAGGGGTTCTATCTGATATAGTGACATTTTCTTAACTCATCAGAAGTCATTATCCATAGCATTACTAAGTACTTACTGACATGTGAATATGATTTTTAAAATATGCACACACATGATCTATATAGCATAGTCCTTCTTGCTCTGATGACTTGTCATTCATGACATTATAATGATAATATTTTTCAAAGCTATGCTACCAGATTGAAAAGTGTGACAACTCTTACTATTCTAGAAGACCTTTGAGTAACTACTACATGACAGAAGAATAATTGCATCTTAGTAAAACTTACCTGACATCTGAGGACCTGCTAGCTAAATTTAGGCACAAATATTCTTTTTTTTTTCTGAATTCATTTATTTATTTTCTTCTTTACATCACTCATTTCCACGAGATTTTGAGTTGGCATTTTCTCCCCATCTTTCCCCTATCCCCCACCCCAAAATAGCGATCCCACTGTAAAGCCCCTCCCCTAATCTGCTCCCACCTATGTCCTCACCCATAGTTGCTCTAACTTTCCGGTAGAGCAGGATGGGTCTCCCTACCCCAGTGCCTATATATCTTAATTCCCAGTTGCATGTAGTTAATACTAATAATGATCTTTATACATATATATTTTTAATATTTGATTATAGAACTTTAAATTCTAGAGGTGGAGTACTTTCAAACATTCTTGCTGAAAAAGCAGAACTGAAAAGAAAATTTGACATTCAAATACAAGAAGCATGGGAAGGCAAACATAGGAAAGAGATCATAAGGAACTTAGCAAATTTGTAAATTTGAACTATTTACATGGAAAAATGATAATGGTAACTTGTGAAGCTTTTCACAGAATGAGGATAAATGAAGGGACTACAAACGTACATATACATATGTCTATGTAGGAGGGCATATATATGCATATGAATGCATATCTGAATATGTGTACATATCTGTACATAGATGGCACAGGATCAACTTAATAGAAAGGGATAATACTTTAAAAGGTGAAATTCTGAGGTGGGAGAGGATTGGAATAAGAGGAGACAGGGGAGACAGAATGGGGTTAATCATCTCATATAGAAGAGGCAAGGGATAATTGTTTCAATGGAGGGGAAGAACAGGAAGGCAAAAGGGAAAGAGTCAACTTTATTCTTATTGAATTTGGCTTAGGGAAGGAATGACATAAGCTCTAACCTGGGTATCTTGCCACACAGGAAAGTTTGGGGATGGGGATGATGGAGGAGAAGGTAGGGTGGGAGGAGAGGGCTGCTGGAAATCCACTTCTGTAAAGGGTCAGGGATGGGGTAGAGAATAGAATGGGGGGGCAAAATAGGAAGGAGGGACATATAATCATTCTCTCACAATATGTCCACCGTGGAGATGTTCTGTGTAATTACACATGTACAGCCTGTATGGTATTGCTTGTCCTTCCAGTGAGTGTGGGTGACGAGGGAGGAAATCTAGAATTTAAATACTGCAGTCAAATGTTAATATATATGTATATATTATATATATTATTAGTTAATTATATATATATATTATTAACTACATGGAACTGGGAATTATGATATATAGGCACTGGGGTAAGGAGTCCCATCTTGCCGTACCAGAAAGTTAGAGGGGTGATGAAGGAGGACATAGGAGAGAGCAGATTGGGGCTTTGCAGTGGGATTGTTGTTTTGGAGTTGTGGGTAGGGGAAAGATGGGGAGAAAATTTGTAACTCAAAATCTTGTGGAAATGAATCATGCAAACAAGAAAATAAATAAAATAATTTATAAAAAGAAAAGAAAAGAACTAAGAGTAATAGAACTCTTCCAGAGTGCTTCCCAGACAGCAATTCTGGGGGCACTATGGGATGAGGTAGTCTATGTCTTATCTTTGTTTACCAAATAAACAAAAAGAGAAGTCTGGAAACCACCACAGCTGTTAGTGCCTGAAGTCTGCTCTGGTTGGTCTGTGGTGTGGGTCTAGGCAAGCATAGTTTATGCTGGAGGGCATTCTGCTCCCACCTGGGTTTGATAGACCCTTCCTGTAATCCTGCCAGACTACCTTCAGTGGAAGATTTGTTTCTCTCTGTCACTTTATGGGTTCCATAGCTCTAAAATTTGTTTAGAGTCATTTTTTTACAGATATTGGAAGTGGTTGGAGAGGGAGCTCCAGAAAGTTCCTTCTTTTACTCTGCCGTCTTGTCTCTGTATTCCTAAAGATGGTTTTCAACATTCACTTTTATAAGATTTTGAGAGCCAACTTTTTTTTCTCCCTCCCTCCCCTCCATCCTCTCCAAGATGGCATGCAGTCTGATCTAGATTACACATATACAATTATATTAGACATATTTCTTCATTAGTCATGTCATGACAGCAGAATCAGAACAAAGAGGAAAATCCGTGAGAACTATATTGAATTCCATCCTATCTTCCCCTTAATTTTATTCTCTCTATCCTTTCACTCTATTCCTCATCAAAAGTATATTGCTTCTGACTATCTCTCCTTCAATATGCCCTGACTTCTATTACCCCTCTTTCTGTTATCCTCTTCTCCTACTTTCTTCTAGGGTGATATAGATGTCTATACCCAATAGCATGCATATGTCATTCCCTCTTTGAGCTAATTCAGATATGCGTATGATTCACTCACTTCCCCTTACCACCTCCCCTCCATCTTTTCCTGTCCAGTGTAAAGGCTTTTTCTTTTGTCTTTTATGTGAGAACATGTGCTCCATTCTATCTCTCCCTTTCTCTTTCTTCTAGTATATTCCTCTCTTAATCCTCAATTTTAGTTTTTTCATTATCATTCCTTTATATTCAACTCACATCTGGGCCCTCTGTTAATATATACCCCTTCTATCTACCATAATAATACACTCTTTTCATGAAGACTGCTTGAATGTTCTTTATTTCATTGAATATCCATTTTCCCCTAAAAAAATACCCTCACTTTTTTCTGGGTAAGTCATTCTTGGTTGTAACCCTAGTTCCTTTATGCTTCAGAATATAATATTTCATGCCCTCTGATCCTTTATTGTTGACATTGCTAAATCTTGTGTTGTCTTGACTGTGGCTCTGCCATATTTGAATTGTTTCTTTCTAGCTATTTGTAATATTTTCTCCATAACCTTGGAACTCTTGAATTTGGTTATAATAAGACTGGGAGACTTCATTTTGGAATCTCATTCAGGAATTGATTGGTGAATTATTTCAATTTCTGTTCATTCTCTGGGTTCTATAATATCAGCGCAGTTATCCTCAACAATTTCATAAAAGATGATGTCTGTTCTCTTTTTTTTATCATAACTTTCAGGTAGTCAAATATTTTTAATTTCTCTTCTGGATCTATTTTCAGGTTAGATATTTTTCCAATGAGACATTTCACATTTTTTCCATTTTTTTCATTCTTTTAGTTTTGTTTTATTATTTCTTGGTTTCTCATTAGTTTGTAATTCTAGTAAACTAGTAAATTATTAGTTTCAAATTGCTCTGTTCTAGTGTTTCAAGGATTTTTTTTTCTTTATTGAGCTTTTGGAACTCCTTTTCCATTTGACTAATTTGCTTTTTTAATGCATTCTACTCCTTATTGGCTTCTTTGACCACTTTTATCCTTTGTCTTAGTCTATTTTTAAGGTGTTATTTTTTCAGTATTTGTGTGTGCGTCTTCTTTATCCAATTCTTGATTCATGTTTCATGCTTACATGCATCATTCTCATTTCTCTTCCCATTTTTTTCTTCTACCTCCCTTAAATGATTTTCAGACTCTTTTTGAGTTCTTCCATGGCCTGTTATTAATTCATATTTTCCTTTTAGACCTTTGATGTAGGACATTTGACTCTATTGTCTTCTTTGGAATGTGTGTTTGACTCTTCCTTGTCAACTTTCTATAATCAAAGATTTTGTTTTTGTTGTTTTTTTCCATTTTTTGTCATTTTCTTACTAGACTTTAATCAATTTGTTGGATATTTAGGGCTAAGTGGATAGGATACTTAGGGCTAAATAGATCAGATACTTAGGGCTAAGTATATCAGATACTTAGGACTAAGTAGATCAGATACTTAGGGCTAAGTAGTACCTAGTAACTTAGGGCTAAGTATAGAACTCTGTCCATTGGTGAAAAGGTGTGAAATCCCCTGTTGACTTGGGAGAAGGCTATTAGCTGAGACACTCCCCTGTTGACTTGAGAGAAGGCCAGTGCTTATAAGGAAGAATTTTAGAGAGTAATCTCCTTCTGACCTGTTGTTCAAGGCCCTTATTCTATGTGGGCTAAGAGCCCCAAAAGCAGTCACTGCTGCTGCTGCTGATTCACTCACTACCAAGGCCTGCTCCTGGTTGGCTGGGGCTTGAGCTGTGCTGGAATAGTCTGTGCTAGTCTGTGCTCCACTCTCTTCCAGGAACAATAGAACTTTGTTGCTGACCTTCTAAGTTGTCTTTGGTGTCTGTGGGCTGAAAGGTCTGGAAATCACCACTGTTGCCTCTGATACAATCACCTCAAGATCTGCTCCAGGTTTACTGGGGTCAGGTCTGTATTGGCGCTGCCTGGTCTGGACTGTGTTCTTCTCTCATCCTGATGCAACAGACCTTTCCTGCCGACCTTCCAAATTCTCTCATACTGGAAATGTGTTTCACTCTGTCTCTTTGTGGGTCATTCTTCTCTAGAATTTTTTAGTCATTTTTATAGGAATTTGGAGGGGTTTGGAGACTCTGCCATCTTGTCTCTGCTTATTTTCAGGTTTTATATCACAACAATCCCAAGAGTTTATGTCAAGGGAGACTTGAGAAGGAATGCAGGTACAGTCAGAATGCCCCAGAGAACTTTGCTCAGATTCAGTAGATTTCCTCTATTCTTTTAGCCAATCTGTTGCTCCCTGCCTTTATGATCAAGAGCTGTGTCATACAAATAGATTGACAAAAATGTGCATTGCTCCCTGCATAAGTTTCTTTATATTGGAATTGCACTAGCATAAGCAAGACGATGACAATCATATTTTCCAACCTAATTCTTCTACTGCAACTAATATTATGATTAATGTTTCATGGAGAAGATTATCACTCTCTTTTTTTCCTATTGTATTCCTCAGTGTGATATGCATTTGATGTTGGAAGAGATATTTAACTGTTTTTGAGTATAGAAAAATGTCAGATTTTACACTAGAAATCAGTGGGAAGATAGATTTGCCAAAATTGGCAATAGTATCAAGAAGAAGGGGATCAATACTGCCAATGGCTATTGAGAAGCCTACAAGGATAAGGACTGAAAAAAATGATCATTCATCAGATTTGTCAAACAAGAGATTATTGGTAACTTTGGAGAGAGCAGTTTGAGTTGAATGATCTAGTCAGAAGCAAGACTGTAGAGTTAAAAAGACTGAGAAAAATGATGTAAATTCACTTTTGCTTCCTTTTGTAGATGGCATTCTCAAGGAGTTTGGCCATGATAGAAACAATAGCTAGCAGGGATACATAGATCAAATGAGTTGCAGGGTTTTTTGTCTTGTTTTGTTCTTTTTTTGTTTGCTTGTTTTAGGATGTGGTAAGACGGATTTTTTTTTAGTAGGAAAGCAACTAGTAATTAAGTGAGATTCAAGATAAATAAGAAGGGATGATGGAAGGAAAAATCTGCTAAAAATTAATCAATTTTGCAAGTAGAGGGATGTATAAAGGGTAGGAGATATGAGTAATGGAAAAAGGAAGTAGAAGATAAAGGAAGGTTTGCGATGATGGGCTTAAATCAGCATTAGGCTGGCCAAGGAAATGGGACATTTCTTTTGACTGAGACAGGAAACAAAAAGAAGTAAATGAATGGAAATATATTTTATATATTTTGAGAGAGAAAAAAGGACACAATTTCAAGAAAGTAGGAAATAGAATCTACCAAGAGAGAGGAAAGAAGGGGCAAAGATGTAAGGTGTTATGAGAAATGATAATTCTTGTTTTATTTTGGTTTTGTATCCCATGTATCTAATAAAATTTGTTACAACACTAAAAATTAATAAGCACTTATTAAATTAGAAGTAGTCAATCTTAGAACAGTAGAAATTTTTTCACGTATGAAAATATATGAGAAGTAATTTCAACATACACTGTAGTAACTAAAACTAATCTAAATAATAACATATCCTTTTGGAAATCATTGGAATATTTATCATTATGGTGAACATATGAGAAGAAAAGACCTCTATACTTTGAAATTTATCTTTCGAGACTTTATGGTAAGATTACTTGAAACTCCATTTCGTTCATTAATATGAATATGTGGTTTCAGTAAAGCCCACAAAACAAACACTTGCAAAAAACTGTGGCTCTTTGCCTTTGACAAGTTGATTCCATTAACATTTTGATGGTTAATATCATTCAAAACTGAATTCTAGAGAGAGCAATAAAATCTAACATATTCTTTTAAACTTGGCTTGTGATAATATATTTTGGTACCTCCAATAAAATTTTAAAGACTCAAGCTGGCATGACTTCAGTTGTTAGTTCTCTGAATCTATCTTTATGTATATAATTATTTATTTATTTGTTCATTTGTTTGTTTTTTTATCTGTCTATCTGTTTATTTATTTGGGTAATGAGATGGCTTCTGGCCTTTTCAAAACTGGCACATAGATCTGTTGTTGCTCACCTGGCAGTCAACTGGCTGCCAGGAATTCAATCCAATATTCTAGAAACACCAATCACAATTTACTCCCCCATAGTGGTATCATAATAGCATAGTCCTAAGGGTCCAAAAAGACTTAATGGCAGCACAGTT
>JAQQSW010007896.1:0-13592 GCA_028646575.1 Pseudocheirus occidentalis
TTACTTCTTCTTCTTCCTCCTCCTATTTCCCTTTTCCTTCGTTTTTTTCTCTTCTCTTTTTCCTCTTCCTTCTCCTTTCTTCTTCCTCCTCGTCTCTTACTTCTTCTTCCTCCTCCTATTTCCCTTTTCCTTCGTTTTTTTCTCTTCTCTTTTTCCTCTTCCTTCTCCTTTCTTCTTCCTCCTCTTTCTTACTTCTCTTTTCTTTCTCCTCCTATTTTTCCTTTTCCTTAGTTTTCCTCCTCTTTTCCTCCTTTCTTCCTTCTCTTCTTTTTGTTCCTCCTCTTTCTTCCTTCTCATCTTTTTCTCCTCTTCTCTTCCTCTTCCTCCTCCTTTCTTCTTCCTCCTCTTTCTTCTCATCTTCCTCTTTTGTTCCACTTTTCCCTCTTCCTCCTCTTCTCTTCCTTGTCTTTTTCCTCTTCCTCTTTTCCTCTTCTTTTTCCTCTTCCTCCTCCTCTTCTTTTTGTTCCTCCTCTTTCTTCCTTCTCATCTTTTCCTCCTCTTCTCTTCCTCTTCTTCCTACTTTCTTCTTCTTCCTCTTCTTCCTCCTCCTCTTTTTCCTCCTTCTCCTCTTTTTTGTCATCCTTATTGTAACTAAAACGAGGGTTTCAGTCTAAACCTCTCTGAGCTCCTAGCTCTCCTCACAGCTCTGGGTCTGACTTAATCCCATGAGAGGTTTTGTTCCATTGGCTCCTTTCTGTAATTAGGCGCCCTCTGCTGGTCGTGCCTCCTCCCCACACCCTTGGTTGGTTGCTTCAGCGGCCCTACGCCTGCGCAGACGTGGGCTCCTCCACTGAGCTTCTCTGCCCCGCCCCTCTGGCTCAGGGGGGCGTGGCTTTCTAGTTTCCGTCACACCCGCTTCCGGCATGGATCAGCGTGCCACGTGACTCCGTTTGGAGCGCAGCAAGATGGCGGCGCCCAGGAAAGCAGCGTGAACGTATTGCCGGGGGCGCTCCATCTGGACCAGGGTCGCTTCGGTCGTCGAAGCGCGCAGCCTGTCGTCATGTCGCGACTTATAGTTAAGAACCTGCCGAGCGGGGTAAGCACAGCTCCTGGGGTTTCCTTAGGGAATATGGGAGGATTGGGGTGCGGGGAGAGGCTCACCCTAGTACCCCGAGTTCATTCCGGCTGTGGTGGCAGCGCCGTCTGCCTCCATCTGGGGTTTCTCAGGCCCATCACCGGACCCTAGGCCTGTGGTCGAAGCCCACCTTTGCCGCTTCTGAGCTGGGCAAGCCCTTCCAACTAGCTGGGACCCTTCTTCGGCCTCAGTTTTCCTCTCTGTAAAATGAGGGGAGGGGGCTCAACGAGGCGGCCTCCGAGGTCCCCTCCAACTTTAAAGATTCCTTTTTCTGAGCCTCAGCTTCCTCACTTGTAAAATGAGGCTGACAGTCTACTATCAATTTCGCTCTTCCAGTAGTCTCATGGTGCTGCTTTGTGGCCTTGGGGTGAACTTGGGTACCTAGTAGACACTTAATAAATGCTGGATGATTAATCGATTTCCTAACTTCTCCTGGCTATTTACTATAGCACATTCCAGGTTGTCTTAACTCCCAAGCCCGTGCTGGTGGTGTCCACTTCTCCCTGCCCGTTGCCTGCAGTGTAGACCTATTTGGGAAGAGTCTCAGAGGGAGAGACTGTGTTTTGGCTGTGGTCATCTTCTGAGTCTAGGAATTGTTATAATCTGGTAGAGAGGGAGTGCCCCTACTCCTGGCTGTCTCCCTGAAGAATGTAAGCTCCTTGAGAGACTGTTTCCATTTTTATCTTTCTATCCCCCAGCACAGCCAGGTACCTACCACACTGCTTGCTAATTGGTTGATACAAAATTACTGATCTTGAAGATTGAGTAGTATTATAGAACTGTAAATTATGGTTACTTCCTCTCTCCCAGCCAAATGACTCCCTGTATCCAAAAGGATATATAATCTAGAGCTGGGAGAGACCCTAGGAATCATTTAATCCAATAGTATCATTTTATGCAGGAGGAAACTCCTGAAGCTGACTTGCTGGTTAGTCTGCTCCCATCAGTACAATCAGCACTTGGTTGTCTGGAGTCTTAACTGGGAATTTCAGTCTAAGTACTTTGCTTCCAATCTCCATCCCAGCCCAGTGACAGGGCTTTCATTCCAGACAATGGTCCTCGATGCTCCTAAACTATTGTACCATCTCTGGCATAGGAAAGTACCTTCTGTATAGAAGGCAGGGGAAGAAGAGAATGGGAGAAACATCTCTCTCCTTCTCTTATTGAACTTGGTTCGGTGCTGAGGACACTAGGCTTGGAGTTGACCTGGGTTAATTGCTGACTTTTTGTGTCCTTGGGACTTAACCTTCTCTGTAGCTTTTTCAAGCTGGAGACCATAATGCTTGTCTGTCCTACCTCCCAGGCATGGTTTGTAAGCTCTAAGGCATGGCAGTGGTGTGTCAGTTGTTACTGGGAAGGGTTGGTGTGTCTGTCTGGATTTGGGAATGTCTGGGGGCTATTGGGAAGAATATTGCTCACCCACAGGCTCATGAGAGCACTGGGAAGGCTTTCATGTGGCCATTTTCAGGTGTGCTTACAAAGGAGATAGCATCATCATAAGGGGCGTTTTCTAATCTATGACCTTCCTGATGTTAAGAGACGGAGGAAAAACAGTTTTGTCTCACAGATAAAAAAATACTCAATGTTGGCCTTGGATCTGGGGGGAAAGATTCCCTTTGATCTCAAGTCACCGGTTTCTCAATCCTCCATATTCTTTCAAGGTCTTTCCTTTTTTCCACGCTCAGTTGGGTGGAATTTTAGCATTTCTTCCATTGATCAGTTTTGTGGGGTAAGTAGGTGGTACTACAGTGGACAGAGTGCTGGACCTGGAGTTAGGAAGATCCCAGTTCAAAACTGACCTGGTTACTTACTAGCAGTGTGGCCCTGGGCAAGTCTCTTAACCACTATTTGTCTCATTTCCTTATAAAAAAATGGAGATAATAACAACAACCCCCTCCTAGTGGAGTTATGAGGATCCATCCAGATAATTATTGTAAGGAGCTTAAACATGGGCACATAGTAAGGCAATATAACTGTAAGCTATTACTTAATGGAACATTAATTTTTTATATTTTAAATAAAAATCACAAAGTTACAGCTCTCATTTCTTGCAACAACCCTATTCCTGTGTCATGGCTGAGAAAATTGAGTCTTAGAGAGCAGAAATGACTAGCCCACAGTCCCATTACCCAGTCCAGTCCAGTAAACATTTATTAAGTACCAATTGCATGCACAGGACTGAAGATACAAAAAAGCAAAATGAAAAGTGCTCCCTGCTCTCAAGGAGATCGCATTCTCCTGGGACATTACAGCATGTAAACAGACAATGATTATCAGATCTGTCATTGTTCAGTCATTCCAGTTGTATCTGACTCTGTGACTGCATTTGGGATTTCCTTGGCAGAGACACCAGAGTGGTTTTGCCATTTCCTTCTCCAGTTCATTTTACAGATGAGGAAGCTGAGGCAGACAGGGTGATGTGACTTGGCCAGGGTCAGTTAGCCTGGGCAATAAGCACAGAGCTAAGGGGGTGGGAGGGGAAATAGTGGAATGGCAAGTTGGCCAGGACGCTAGAGTGTGTAAAGGGGAGTTGTGTGGGGCAAATCTGCAAAGGTAGACAGCAGCTGGTGGTGGAGGTTTTTAAATACCTGTAGCAGGAATGTATTTTGTATCCTGGGAGAAGGAGGGAGCCACTCAGAACTTCTTGAGCTTGGGAGTGATGTGCTCACACGTGCTTTCAGAAGATTATTTTGGCCCTTGTGTAGTGGATAGGTCAGAAAACAGAGAGACTAGAAGCCGAGATTCTAGTTAGGAGGTTGTTACAGTAATTCAAGGAGAAGGTGGTCTGGGCTGAAAGAATGGTAGCCATGTGTGGGAGAGAAACGGACCTGCAGGAGTTAGGTTGGAGAGCCCAGCTGAAGGGATGAAAATGGGCAAGGTAGGCTTTAAGGGTGGGAGCCCAGGAGATTGGAAGACCAGTGGTGCCCTCATCACCAGAAATAGCAACATAGGGAGGAAGGGCAAGCTTTGGGGGGAAGTCAGTGCGTTTTCTTTGGAGCATGCTTGGTGTGTCTCTATAAGCCATCAGGTGGGAGATGGCCAACAGGAGATGCTGGACTAGAGGCTGGGGGAAAGACTAAGAAGGGCTATGGTGTGTGTGTGTGGGTGTGTGTGTGTGTGCGCGTGCTTGCATGTGTGCACATATATGCACATATGTATATTTATACACATACAAACATATGTATATATACCTGGAAACCATCAACATAGAAATGATCATTGAACGGATGGGAACAGATGAGGTCATCCAGAGAGAGAGCAGAGAGCCTTGGGGGCCACTCTAGTTATGGGGCATAATAAGGATGAAGATTTAGCCCTGGAGACTGAGGAGGGCATGTGAGATAGGCAGAGAAAGAACCCAGAGAGATCATGTTAAACAGCAGAGGGGAAGAGGTGATGTCATGGCCTAAAGAGGTCAAGAAGAATGAGCACTGAAAGCAAATCATCAGATTGGGCAATTAGGAGATCATTGGTGACCTGGGGAAAGCATTTGCAGTCGAATGATGAGGTCAAAAGCCAGGTCACAAAGAGTGGATAGAATATTGAGTGGGAAACGAGGACAAGGAATCAGTCATTTTTTTTTTCCTAAGAGTTTGTGAAAAGGAGATGGGAAAAAAGCATCTGTACATTCCAGATTCCAGTGAAGTTGTTAAGGAAGGCTCAGTTCAGGCAGCATGGAAGGGGGAACCAGTGGATCAAGAGAGATTAAGGTTCAGAGAGAGAGGGAGAAGTGACGGCCAAATGTACAAGTAAGGGGATTGCCCTTGGCAAGGAGAGACTTGGCCATCTCTTCCTTGGAGTCTGAAGCAAAGGAAGAGATCATGGAGAGTAGTATTGAAGGATTTGGGCTAATTGGAAAGGGAGGGGAAGCTCCTGGCTGGCCATCTTATTATTTTCCCTTTAAAATAGGAGATGAAGTCTTATGCTTAGAGCAGAAATGGGAAAGCGTTGGTGTGGGAAGCTTGAGAAGAGATGGTTTGGTACAGCCATTGTGAGGAGCATTATAGACAATTCAGGAAAAAAATAAAGGGATTGCCAGAGGGCAGTGAAAGCCAGTAGAAAATAAACAGTACAAATGTGTGGTGGACTCATTTGACAGGAACAGTGGGGTGACTTCTTTCATCCATGTTCAGTAGCACACAAACAAAAGCAGAGCAGGCCCACACTGCGGGTGACGCAGGCTCGTGGTCTGGCAAGGCCCAAGGGGCCACAGGGCCAGGTGGAGAGAGGGACTGGAGGCATGAAGATGCCCTCCTGGTGCTTACGCTGTAAAGTGCCAAAGTGCCATGTGCACAGATTATAGAAATGGGAAAGATGAGGTCTGTTTGAGGCTCGCGGAGCAGGAAGAACGATGAGATCCCTGCCTGGTGTCCCACTGAGCGTCAGGAACGGGAACAGGACAGGACAATCTGGGTCCTCTTCCCACCCCACCATGTTCATTGTCCTTGGTCCTTACCCTCTCGAGGAACAGTGCAGTGACCAGCTCTTCCCCACTGAGGTGACATGGCCCAGTGGGGAGGGTGTTGGATTTGCTGTCAGGAAGTTGAGGGTTCTAAGCTCTCACCTCCTGACACTTGGTGGCTGCAGGTCTACTGGCCAGTGACAGCCTCTCAGAGCCTCAGTTTCCCCATCTGTAAAACGAGACTCCTGTCCCAGTCACAAGGCTGTTGTAGATCTCAGATGAATCCTTGAATGGAAAGCTTTTCGTGAACCCTGAGATGCTGTCTCAGTGTCAGCCTTTGTCTCCCCTGCTCCCTCAGATGAAAGAAGAGCGGTTCCGGCAGCTCTTCTCGGCCTTTGGCACACTGACCGACTGCAGCCTCAAGTTCACCAAGGATGGCAAGTTTCGCAAGTTCGGCTTCATCGGTTTCAGGTCTGAAGAGGAGGCTCAGAACGCCCTGGACCACTTCCACAAGAGCTTCGTTGACACTTCTCGGGTCACGGTGAGTCAGCCCCAGCTGCAGGCGTGGCTCCTCAGGCATCCCCCTGCCTGCTTGCCCTGACGGGCTGATTCCTCGTTCCCCCATCACTCATCCGGGATCACCACAGGGTTTGGGGGAAGTGAGCTTGGGTCTCCAGGAGGAGACCCTCTTTCAGATAATTCCCATGTTGTTCATCTGAACTTCTATGACCTGGGTATATTCTTTATTCAGGAAACATTCATTTAGCCCCTACTGTGTTGTGTGCAGAACTCTGCAGGGAAGGTACAAGACAAAATCCCTGCCCTTCTGGAGCTTCCTTGAAGGCTCCAGTCCTGGATCCCACTTCCTTCCTTCCTTTCCTCTTGCTTCTGCCCCTGCATCCCCGTGTCCTCCCCAGGCTGCAGTCTTGAGGAGTCCCAGTAGGCTGCCTCTTCTGTGGAGGGACAGACTTTAAAGACGCCCATTGTTCCCTTCTGTCTCCCTTAGGTGGAGTTCTGCAAGTCATTTGGTGACCCATCTAAGCCTCGAGCCTGGAGCAAACACTCCCAGAAAGCCACCCAGTTAGAGAAACCTGAAAAAAGCCCAGTGGCTTCTGAAACTCAGAAGGTAAGGAGTGTGAGGTCAGAAGTGCTTGGGGGTCTCAGTACAGGACTGGCAAGAGCCTCCAGGGAGCACAGCCAAGATGATGAAGGGGCCGGAGGCTGTGCTGCATGGGAATCAGCTGAAGCAACCAAGGATTTTTAGCCTGGAAAAAAAACACCTTGAGAGGAAAGAAAATTGTTAGCTTTGTTCCCTCTGGCCCCAGAGAGCAGAAGGGGAAGTACATTTACTGTGAGAGCTGTCCTGGCCCTCTACCAGAGGTCTCCATGAAGAGGCTGGACGATCACGTGGGTGTCTTGCAGAGGGCCTCATTCAGACATGTCTTAGAGTAGATGGTCACTGGGGTCTGTCCCAGCTTTGAAATTCGTTGGGTCTGTGACTTCATGCTGCTTAATTGGAAACCTGAGGAGGCTCCTGGGGCCCAGGTCAGCAGCTGCCAGGCCAACGGTGTTGTGAAGTGACTGGGGATTGAGGACAGTGATTCTCTGCATGTGGGATATTACCCCAGTGTGAGGAGACAGGAATGTTACCCTCGCAAGGCAGACTGGCCCCCAGGTGAGGGAAGGGCGTGTTGGGAAGAGGATCCTGACTAGGTCTAAGTACCATACCTTACGTGGCATTTTGGAACAGGGAGGTCCCAGAACAAGGCAGTCTAGACCAGTGACATCCACCAACCATGGGTTGGGCAAAGCATTGTCACTGACTGTTCCTTCTGTTTTTAGGACAAAAAGAAGAAAAAGGCAATGGGAGAATTGGAAAAGGTGAGTGGACCATTTTGGGTAAGGGAAGAGTGGGAATGTTCATCAGAGAGGGGAAGGCGAAGGGGCATGTTGAGACAGGAAACCAACTCCCAGAGGCCTTGGATCTGAGGACAGTCAGCTTTCTGGTGCCTTCCTTTTGTGGTCCAAGGAGTGCAGCTGTAGCTTCCTCAGTGGCCAGTAACATGACCTTCTTAGCCTCAGGGAGAAGGGCAGCAGTCCCCCTCAGTCACTAGTTGTCTGTCCTCCATCCCAACAGCTAAAGAGGGATGCTGAGTTTCAGGAATTCCTGATGGTTCATCAGAAGCGAACGCAGGTGGCTACTTGGGCAAATGATACTGTGGGAGCGGAACCAAAGACAGGGAAGGCCAGGAGGGAGGACGACTACCTCAACTTTGATTCTGACTCAGGACAGGAGAGTGAAGAAGAAATAAATGATGATGGCTCTGAAAGTAAGTGAGTGTGAGAGAGAGAGAGAGAGAGAGAGTGTGCGTGTGTGTGTGCGTGTATGCGCGCACGCATTTCTCTTTACACCCTGCTGATACTATAGAATGCTCATCATCTCATCCAAAAAGACCCTGTGGTCTGGGAACCAAGGAAAGCACCTCTGTGAGCCCCAGGGCCAGCCTGGCATCGTGGTGTGTATTAGTCTTCTTGTTCAAAGGAAGGGAAGGCAGTTTCTTCAGCTGTAACAGTCTTATGTACAGACCCATTGGTTCCTCAGGACTGGTTGCTAAAAGGTTTTGAAGGTCCTTGCTGCCAAGCAAGGGATGTAGGTGAAGCTCTTCCAAGGCAGCCAGGCAACCACTCCCCATCCTTAGATCCCAGTTTCCCCATTCAGAAAATGAAAAGCTCATACCAGATCAGTAGTAAGAGCCCTCCAAGCTCCTGTTCTAAGGAGCTCTACCTTATTCTAGGACCCCTCCCAGGCCTGGTATTCCCTGTTTTAAGGGCCCTCCGAGCTCTGACTTCCCTATTCTAAGACCTCTTAGCTCTGATTCTCTGTCCTAGTCCTGGCATTATCTGTTTTAATAAACTCATTTTCCCATTCTGACACAGTGTCTATCTTAAATATTCTCACGTCCCTTTGAACCTGGAATTCTGCAGTCCCTGGCCCTGCTTCCTCCTTCCTGGAGAAGGCTATGGCCTCCAGTGGCATACAGGTAAGGACCAGAGATCCTGCAGCTCCTGAAGTCCTCAGGCAGGATTTGCACTGTGCTCTTGCTGCTCTCACGTCCAAGGCTCTTCCCACTGGACCCCAGGTGGTCACTGATGGAAGCTGAGGAGAGAGAGCCCTTTATGGCTGCTTGATTTTGTCATCTAGAACATCTCTGACGCTTTCTGCTCAGGGAACAGAGTCTACCACTGACGGTGGTAGAACATCTGCAGGCTTGTAGATTTAGGTCTAGAAAGGCCCTTGAAGGCCGTCGTGTCCTGCTCTCATTTGATGGATGGAGATGCTGGAGCCCAGAAGGTTTATGTGCCTGGAGTCACACAACTAGTACGCATTTATAGGCAGGATTCGAACTTGGGTCTTCTGGATCCTAACTCTCAAACCCTCTCCAACCCTCACTCTGTGACATGGGTTTCCTTTATTCTTTGAGCAGAGGAAAGCCCTGCAGTAAAGGCAGCGGAGCAGAAGGAGCTTTCCGACATGGACTACTTGAAATCTAAGGTGGTGAGAGTGGACTCCTCGGAGGAGGAGGAGGAAAGCGAAGATGAGGCGGTAGAGTGTGAAGAAGACGGTGGCAACGAGGAGGAGCAGCTGTCACCGGGAGCCAGAGGCTCTGAGAGCCCCGGGGAGAAGGGGGCCGGCCCGGGAGAAGGGGGCACGAGGCCCCCAGCAGCCAGGGGAAAGGTGCGAGGGCCTGAGCTCCCCTTTGGTGCAGCTGTGCAGCAAGGAGGGGTTCTCAGCAATCATGGGGGTTTGTTTTTAATTTTGAGAGAGCTTAGAGATGGGGAAAACCGAGGCCTCTCGGAGGGCTGGGGGCTTGGCCAGGGTCACACTGCGGCAGGAGCAGGCTTTGAAGCTGTGTTCCATGGCTTTGGTAGCCTCTAGAAGGGCCTCTTTCCCCCGGGATAAGCAGCCTCTGATGCCTTTTGGTCCCTTGTGGCTCAAGTCCATCCAGGATCCCTGCTGCAGGCTGGCATCTCACCCCCAGGGACTGCAGTTTTCCCAGCCTCCCTTGCAGCCTAGTTTCCTTGGTCCTGCCTGGCAGCGTGGGGGGTTTCACCCACGTTCCCAGCCCCACTGCTTCCTCCGTTTCCTCGTTCTTTCTTCCTTCTCTCCCCTGCTCTTGCCACCTTCCATTCCTCTTCTTTTTTCCCTTCTCTTGGTCTCTTCTCTCCTTTCCATTCTCTCCCTTTGCCCCTACCTCACTTTGTACTACAAACTGTCCTTTTGCTCTCTGTCCTGTCTTCTTGTCCGCGGGGTCCATGATAAATCACCAGGTGGACCTTTTCTGAAACCTGACCCAGTCCATAAAGTGGGAGCGGGAATAGAGACAGCACCACAGCGTTGGCTGATGAGGGGACCGCCTCTGTAGGGCGGGCTGCAGCCCGTGGGCCCTCCATAGACTCCACCTGTCACAGCCTAGCTTTGCCTGTCAGGTGGCTGGCTTGCCCTTCTCTCGTGGGATCCCCATGACTCGTGGGGACTCATTCTCAGAGTGTTCATCTCATATCCTTCTCTTTGGTTCTCTTTTGTGGCCGTTTAGGTGACGAAGCCAGCCACCCAGTCTGAGCCCACCACTGCTTATACAGTAAAGCTGCGTGGAGCGCCATTTAATGTCACCGAGGTGAGTGTTGTCTAGAATCATGGTGGAAATGGTTTCTGGGCCTCCCTCAGGACCCTTGCCATGGGCCATACAAATTTGGGAAAGGGGGGATGGAGGGAACTCCTCTGCTGGTTGGTGAGTGCGGGGTGTAGGTGGAAGGATCATGATTTGGAGAAGACTCTCCATTGGAGGCCTCTCTGATGCATCCTCTTGGTATGGGGGTGATCCTGGGCTCTTCAACGCTCTCCCAGGGGGCAAGCTCAGGCAAGTTGTACCAATCTGGAAAGGGCTCAGATACAACTACCGGGCCAGACTACTGTTTTCTGTCCTAGGACCAGACTAGCCAAGCATCCCCAGTCTGTTGGCCAGTAGGGAATGAGTTCTTTGGCCAAGGTGACCTGGGCGCTATCGGTTAGTTGTTTGACATCCAGGAATATAGAACCAGGGAACCAAGATCATTCTCCAAACTTAGAAGATTTCCCATTTGGTTTACGTATTTCGAAATCAGTTTGTAAAACTCTAAATAAATCTTCTGTGAAAGATACAACGAGAGCACAAAATTAATGTCTTCTGGCCCTTAGGAGGCCTAGTCCCCATTGCCAGCTGTTAGCTGGTCAGTCTTCAGGTGAACATCCTGGCAGCAAAATGCCCCTCATCACTGAAGGGAACATGCAGGATTTCACCAGCTCTGATTTCAGAAGCCTGCCCAATAGACTTCCATGGTTTTAGCTTTCCTTTGTTCCTTGAATTGAGTCGATCCCAAATTATTTTTTTTCATCTTTTTTTCCTTCTATTTCCAGCAAAATGTTAGGGAATTCCTGGTGCCCCTGAAGCCTGTGGCCATACGCATTGTAAGAAATGCTCATGGGAACAAGACAGGTAATGACTGGGAGACTTCAGAGTGTGGTCAGGAGCCAGAGGCTGAACACGAAACAGTGAATGAGGGAATAGGGAAAAAAAGAACCTCCTACCCACTCTCCTCTGTTTGTGTCTGGGTGAATCATTCAGGAGAAGACTCAGCTCCTCCTTCCTTGCCTTTCCTCACCTACCCCAGACTCCCCTGAACACAGCTCTACGCCCACACTTTCATTAGTCTGAGGACGTGCACCACACCAGGGATTTCATTGGCCAGGAAGCTCTCAGTGAGCAAACTCCCCCTTCCAATGTAGATTGGCACCTTCCTTACAGCCTGCGGTCTTGGAGAACTGACCAGAGTACTGGCAAATAGAGTGATTTGTCCAGGGTCACACAGCTGGCATGTGGGTGGGTCACAGGTGGCTCTTGGAACCCTGCCTTCCCAGCCACCCTATGTAAAAATTCTGGTTTCCATCGTCAGATGAAGAAACGGAGGGCACTGACCAGAGGCCACTTCATGGAAGTGGCAGAGTTTGGAACTGGGCTCAGAACCTCTGACTCAAACCCAGGCCTCTGTCTGCTGGCCTCCAGGGTCCTCGTAACTACCCAAGCATTTAAGATAAAGAGATATTGCCCAACTAGTCCCCGAAACTGCGGGAGGCAAGCCTTGGAACAGCCTTGGCGTTGGGACGTTGTGCGTCCTCGGCTTCCTGCCAGCCCCGACATTTCCTGAGAGGAGAAGGGAGGGGGCATTTCTAAACCCTTAGCCTGAGATGTGACTGGTCCCCATGGACACAGATGAGGGATTAGGCTGGCCTCTGTGATCCCTTGGAAGGCAGAGCCAGGGGTCATGGAGAGTATGGAGAAAAGGCAGCTCTGGGGTCAGCGTCTGTCCCTGAATAATCACAGTGTCCTCTGGGCTCAGGCCAGGAAATGAGGAAGCCAGCAGGGTGCTTGTCAGCTGGATCAGTGTAGATATGCCCAGCCTTGCTACCTATGTGAGAGGGTGTTTGCGGGGGGGGGGAGGGAAATCAGGTGCCTTGTGTTTATACATGTGTACATGGATGTGGGGGAGCATGTGGATATATGTGCACATGTGGGGATGTACATGCATGTGGGGGTGATGCGTACCCATGTGTATTGTTGGCTGTGTACATGCATGTGTGGCTAGTGTGCACTGCATGGCGTCTGCTGTGTTTGCATGCATGTGTATGTATGATCATATGCATGTGTATGTATGGTCGTGCGCATGTGTACGCATGCACATGCTCATGCCCGGGCCATTGCGCAGCCCGCACAGCTGAGAAGGGAGCTCACCTGTGCCTCTGTTCCCCCTTCAGGTTACGTCTTTGTTGATTTCAGCAGTGAAGGGGACGTGGAGAAAGCCTTGAAACACAACAAGGAGTACATGGGTAAGGGGGGGGGGGGGTCTGCAACCCCCCGCAGGGTCTGGGGCTAGTTGGGGCCTCCGTCTGCCATCCACTGCCCTTGGGCTGCCTGGACCTGGGTGGGGGGCGGGGTAAGATTAGATGGTCTCTCCATGGCCACCTCCATGCTCAGGTTCCAGGACTCCCAAGGGAACATCCCAGGCCTCATTCTCAGGCTCCTCAGACCCTCCAGCAGAGGTCTGTAGCCCAAGGATGGTGACATCTCCTAAGCTGGGCAGCATGTATCTCAGCTTTAGAATGTGGGGGGCTTCAGGGGTGAAGCCTCCCCCAAGTATTTGTTGAACATCTGCTATGTGAAAGGTACTGTAGGAGAGAGAACAAAAGAGACAGAGGGGCATGCTAGGGAGTGGGTTGTGTTAGGAACCAGAAGGACTTGGGTTCGAATCCTGTCCAAGACAGGTACAGACTGTGAGCCTGGGCAGGTCACTTAAACTCTGTCATAGTTTTCCCATCTTTAAAATAAGGGGGTTGTGCTTGATGGCGTGTGAGGCTGCTCCAGCTTGAAGCCATGTTCTCTTGAGTATGACCCGTGGACACTGCCCTTGGGTAGCTTACGGTCTAATTAAGGAGATGAGAACCACGGACTCTCAGAGCCGAGAGGAGCCTCCAGATAGAGATTCCCTGATCTCTTAGTCAACAAGAATTTGTCAGGCACTTGTATAAGTACTTGCGGATCTGCTAAGACAGAGTGGAGCAGACCCTGCCCCAAGGAACGGACATTCTCATGGAGGCTCCACAAAGTCTCTAGTGAGAATATCAGAAATGGAGAGCAGGCGATTTGGGGTGGAGAAGGTGCTAACTGATGGAGAGTCTGGAAGGCTTAATGATGGAGTGGGGGTGGGGGGCGGGGGCCTGAGCTGAATCTAGAGGGAGACCAGGGCTTCAGAGAGGTGGAGGGGATGGGGACGGAGGGCCTTCCAGGCATGGGAAACTGCCAGGGCACAGGTGTGGAATATTGTCAGAGGAACAGCAAGTGGGGCAGCGTGGCTGAATGCAGAGGGGGCAGGAGGAGGCTCAGAGAGTTAATTATGTAAGCACTCGTGTGCGTGTGTGTGTGCGCGTGTGCGTGTGTGTACATGTATACATGTGTGTATGTGCGCTTGTGCGCACGAATGTCAGATGGAGGAACTTATATTTGATCCTTCAGACAGAGCAGA
>JAQQSW010007897.1:0-13592 GCA_028646575.1 Pseudocheirus occidentalis
AAAGTCAGAAGTCTGGAAAGGTAGGAAGGGTCCTGGTGGTGGAGGACTTTGAATGCCAAATCAAGGATTCTGTATTTGATCCTGGAGGTAAATTGGGAGTCACATGGGGGTAACATGGTCAGATCTGTTCTTTAGAAAAATAAAGAGAGGATGAATTGGAGTTGGAATATTTCACTGACAGAGACTAACCAGAAGGTTATTGCAATAATATAGGGGCAGCTAGGTGGTACCATGGCGCACAGAGTGCTTTGCCTGGAATCAGGAAGACCTGAGTTCAAGTCCTACCTCAGACACTTACTAGCTGTGTGACCCTGGACAAGTCCTTTATCCTGTTTGCCTCAGTTTCTTCATCTGTAAAATGAGCAGGAGAAGGAAATGGCAAACCATTCCCATATCTCTGCCAAAAAACTCAAATGGGGTCATGAAGAATCAGACACAACTGAAATGACTAACAGCAACAAAGTTCAGAAGCAGTAAGGCTCCTTACCAAGGTGGTGGCTATGTGAATGGAGACAGTACATGAAAAACGGTGTAAAGGCAGAGACAATGAATCTTGACAATAGATTGGATATGTGGGTACATGTGGGTAAAGAACTGACATCTAGTCTGCAAGCTATCCTTGAAAAGTTGGCAAGAAGAGAGGATTGGAAGGAAGGTGGAAGCTCTTCTTTAGATCCAGCTGGAAATGTCCTTGAAGCAGCTGATGCCTGAAGCCAGATCAGGAGAAAGATCAGTCAGTCAATAAGCATCTGTTAAACATGCATGTAAATAGTCCCATTGGGATACACAAGATACTTAGAGAGTTGATAAGGGGAGCCCTCCTGGAGAAGGAGCCAGCGCCTGAGGTGGCTAGGAGAAGCCTCCTGAATGAAGTGGTGCTGGAGGAGAGGGAGCCTGGGGATTCTGAGAGGCAGAAATGAGAAGGGAGCATTTCAGTGCAGAAACACAAAGAGGAGGGAGAGGTCACCCCCTGCTTCCTCAGTGGGAAGGGCTCAGACAGACTCATCTCAGGCACACACTTGCCAGCAGACCTGGGGCAAATATATGCCATGGTCTGCTCCCTTCTATGACCAGATACAGTTGGAGCTTAGCTCACCCCTTGAATCAATAGACAATGGGGATGAGGCCCCATTTTTATAGCATAAAGAGGCATATCTAGAGGGGGCTGAATCTGAGGGAAGGATATACCCAGACCAAGAGCGAAGGAGATAACTGATCCACTATGTTTGTTCCTCTGTAGGATGGAGCACATGATCCTACTCCAACACTGCTAAGATTTAACATTCCAAGGACATGGTTATGAAACCCCTTTCTTTAGAGATAAAGGACCTTGGAGAGTTGGACAGTGTGACCCTAGGCTAGTCCCATTCAGAAGTATTCCATTTTTGGGGGGGGGTAGCTCTGACTCACTTCAATAATTGCTGCTCAAGGGGCAGCTAGTTGGCACAGTGGACAGAGCTCTGGTTCTAGAGTCAGGAGGACCTGAGTTCAAATTTGACCTCAGACACGTATTAGCTGTATGTCCCTGGGCAAGTCACTTAACCCAAATAGCCTCCAATAACAATAATAATGATCATTGCCATTCAACAAACATTTCCTCAGCACCTACCATGTTCAAGGCCGTCTGTTGCGTCGCTCTTGGGAGACTAACTCCAAAGGGAAGAGGCATCTAGGTAGCTAGTCAGGGACACCAGTGATTGAATCCCACCTCAGAGACTTCCTAGGTGTGTGACCCTGGCAAGTGACTGGACTTCTGTCTGACTCGGCTTCCTCAGCTCTGAAATGGGGACAACGACATCACCTCCCATGCAGGGTTGTTGTGAAGATTGAATTAGTATTTGCGAAGCGTTTACTGAATTGCTAGTACGTGTTCTTCAGTTGTGTCTGACTCTTCATGAGCCCATTTGGGGTTTTCTTGGCAGAGACACTGGAGTGGTTTGCCATCTCCTTCTCCAGCTTATTTTATAGATGAGGAAACTGAGGCAAATAAAGTTAAGTGACTTGCCCAGGGTCATGCATCTGGTAAGTGCCTGAGACCAGATTTGAACTCAAGTCTTCCTGACTCTAGACCCAGCGCTTTATCTGCTGTGCCATCTAGGTGTCCTGGAATACAGTAGGCACTTAATAAATGCTTATGCCCTTCCCTCCCTCTTCTCCAGCCTAAACAACCTTGGTTCTTTCAATCAATCCTCATGTGTTGACCTGGAAGCACTTCATCAGTCAGGTTGCCCTCCCCTGGTGTGTTGGAATTTCTTCCAATATCTCAGGGATTTGGGGTTTCAATTGTGGTTCATAGTCCTTCCTTCAGTGTGGAGCATAGCCCTTTCCTGGCCCATCTTTGCACCAACTGTGGCTTTGACACATTCCCTGGGGCTTCCTGGACCAGACAATCTTGAGAATTTGTTCCAACTTTGGGTCTCTTCTACTAAATTGCAGTCCTGGATTGGCCACCAATGTCCTTGTGAATTCCAGCATGTGGTTTTCCCTTCCAGAACCTCAGTTTCTCCTTCAGTAAAACAGAGGGGACAACACCCAAGCTCCCCACCTCTCTGGGTTGTGAGAAAAGTGGTTGTAAATTTCCGTGTTATAGAAAACAGATCTATTATTTAAATCCTATGATTTTATTACATAAAAATGATAGCAAATACAAACATACACCTTTGGCGAGGCTGCCCTTTTGGAAGGCCTTGCCAGGGGCCTGGATGCAGTGAAGCAGCCTTCAGGCTCAGGCTGGGGTCACTTTCCCCATTTCCCATCCTCTCCGTGGCCTTCCTGTGGGAGTGGTTCACTTCCTGAAATGAAGCTTCGTCAGAGCAGAGGCAGTGACCCAGGTCGCCTCCCCCCATTTGCCCAGCAGTCCCCCGTGGTCCAAGACTTGAACTTTGCTGCAATTTCCTGGCCCGTGGCTTTAATTATTTCTTAATCAGAGCTGAGCATGGGTGGAAGGGGGAATGGTAGAGGCGGGTGGGGTCCAGCCTGCTGTGGGCCTGGCTCTGAGGCAAGGGGGCTTAGCTGTTTCTGTTTCCATTCCAGGAAAGGCATCCAAGGCCCTGAAGTTTCATCCTCAGGGGTCCAACAGTGTGCAGCAACCAACAGCTGGACTGGGCTGTCCAAAGACAATTGTCTTTGGCTGGAATAAACAATGCACATACCCACATATAAACACACAATAACAGTTGGCTCCAAATGAAGGGGGTAATTGGTGCATTTTTAAAAGACATTCCGTGATGGCAGATCTGAGTGACAGCAACAGCCCCCACTTCTGCAGGCTTCAAAAGTGCTTTCCTATAGCTCCATTTCACAGAGAGGAAAACTAAGGCTCCTAGGACCTGGTGCTGATGAAAAGGACCTGAAACATCACCAGGTCCACCCTTTTCAGTTTACAAGGGAGGGATTGGGAGCACAGGGAGGGGGCAGATTGAATCTCCCAAGATTAAATAGCCAACAGGGAGGGGAGATGGGGAGTCAACCCCCCATTCTCTGGCTCCAAAGCCAGTGTGATTTCTACTGTGCCCTATCAGGGGTCATGCGGACAGAATTTAACCTCCAACACTGGCACCAACTTTCTGTAGGATTTTCTGTAAGTGAGTTCACTGCCCCAGAGACTTAGTTTTTTCTTCCTTAAAAGAGGTGAGCTGCTGTAACACCTGGTTCTCCAAAAGCTTCTCTCCATCCAGGAGCATTTCACATCAGTGCTGGTTTCCAACCTGGCAGTATATTGGACAATATTGTGGTGACATAGTACTGGGCAAGGGGTCCTTGGAAGAGTCATAACCTCATAGACTGAAAAGTGGGGGAAACCTTTGAAGCCCCTCACCCCATTTTAGAGATGAGAAAATGGAAGCCCATCAAGGTTAAATGATTTGCCTCAGCTCGACAAGGTAAGGGAGGGCAGCGCCAGGATTTGACTCCTTCTGACTCTTAAGTGGCTTCACAGTATGTAGAGCATCAGGCTTGGAGTCAGGGGGACTCATTTCCCTGTGTTCAGATCTGGGCTCAGACACTTACTAGCAGTGGGACCCTGGGCAAGTCACTTCACCATACTTGCCTCAGTTTCCTCATCTGTAAAACGAACTAGAGAAGGAAAAGGCAAACCTCTGCCAAGAAAACCCCACATGGGATCACAAAGAGTTGGACATGACTGAACTGTAAGAATTTAAGGTCTTCAAAGGGCCGTACATCTCAATTGATCCTCATAATAACTCTGGGGCTACCGTTTTATTATTGAGAAAACTGAGGCAAATAGAAGCCAATGATTTGCCTAGAATCACATGGCCGCTGAGTGTCTGAGGCTAAATTTGAATCCAGGTCTTCCTGACTCCTGGCCCATTGTGCCACTTAGCTTGGAAGACAAGTACAAAAGGGAGATAAACTGTAAGAAAAAGAGCTAGCTGTGCTAAGCTTCAAAAAGACTGAGCCTTACGTGGAACGCTGAGAACAACAGCTGTTTTTGTTTTGTTTTGTTTTTAATTGTATTGGGGAGAAGAAGGTCCGAAGGGAAGGCATAGCAATGATAAAGTGGGACATCCCGCTGGGGTGGGTGAGCACCAGAAATGAAGGCAGTGGACCCATGCTCAAATCTTAGCTTTATCTCTAACTGGCCACATGAAGCTAGATGGGTTACTTAATCTCTCTGGCTTCTAGCCTCCCCTTCTATAAGACCAGGGGCCTGAATTAGGGTATTTCTAAGGCACCTTCCAGTTCTTTGGGTCATGGCCCTAAGTGGCAGAGCCAGGATTTGACCCTAGCTATGATTCCTAGCCTAGTGCCCCTTCTAAATCTCAAACAGATGCTTGTTTCCCATGAAAAGTGCTTTAAATGATCACACTTTATTTCTATAACACCATTGTGACATGATTCCTCTTTTCTTCTCATCTTAAAGAGGGAAAAAAACAAGGCAAAGAAAAAAAATGAGGCATATGGCTTGCCAACACTCTAGTATCTGAGGCAGATTTTGAACCCAGGTATTCAGGACTCTAAGTCTGTCCCTCTGTCCCTTGCACTGCTGTGCCCAATGGCTCAGATTGGGGGACAGGTGAACAAAAAACAAGTGTGTTCTTCTCTTTACTTTCATATTCTTTGAGGATCGCTGGAAGGTGTCTAAAGACTGAGGTAAACTGAGGTATAGTGCAATGTAGCCCTCAGCCCAGCTCCTGCCACAGCTGGGAGACAGTAAAAGAGGAGAAAATCACAAACTGGGTCTCCTGGCCCCCTGTCAGGCACCCTTCCTATGACACCAGCTGCAATTTATTTACTTCAATCTACTTTCAAGCTCAAGCCATTGACCCAGAGAGGAACAAACTTGATAGATGGTCCTTGACTCTGGGGAGAGGAGCGACCACATCGGTTTGTACTACAGCAGGAGACAAAAAAAAGAAAAAGAAAAAAGTCTCCCATCCCGCCAAGCTCCAGCTCCCTTCCCTCCCTCCCAAAGTAAACATCGCCCTTCACTACATGGATGACCTCCGAGTCACACTAAGTTAAATAAAAACATCAGTTACCAGGAGCTGCTGCTGCTGAGGGGCATTCTTTAGAATGAAAGAGCAAATAAACACATCATATGTTAGCAAAAAAAATAACAAAACCTGTCTTCAAAAATACTTACTCAGTTATCTAGAGATAGCGGGCTCAGTGTGAAGAGCCGTGGTTCTGACCTTGACTCTTATTCGTTGTGCGGCCATAGGTCTCAGTTTTCTCATCTGTGAAATAGGGAGAAAATAGCACTGGGATAGGAAGTTAACTCACAAGAGGCGTTGTTAGAAGGTATCTGATAGGAAAAGAAATGCTAACATTGGTAAGTAGTATTTGAATGATCTGAGAAGATAAGTATGGTACCTCAACATTGGAAAAGGGTAGATGTCTAGATTTTCAACAAAGAAGAGAAAGGAGTCAAAAAACTGTAGACCAGCAAGCTTGAGTTCCATCCTGGATGAGTTTCTCAAGTGGATTATTAAAGGGATGGTGAGCAAACATCTAGAGAAGCAAGCAATGATTGCAAAGAGCCAGTTGGGTCTCACCAAGAGCAGCTTGTCAGACGCAGCTGATTTCTGTTTCTGCCAAGGTGACTATATCAGGTCATGAGAAGAATCATGTGATTTAGCCAGAATTTAGAAAACTGTCTGGAAAAAAAAATCTCATTTCATTTTTTTTTTTTTTGTGGAAAAAAGTGGAGAAATCGAAGCTAGGCAATAATAGTTGGGTTGGATTCAGAATTAGTAAGAATGACTAGACACAAGGAGAGTTTGCTGTCAATATGATTCCATTCAACAAGCACATTTATTAAGCTTCTTCCTATTTTCTGGCTCTGCTTTTGACTCTGAATGTTTCTACTACTTCTAGGCTGCCTTCCTACCCTGGGACATCCCTCAGCTTCTGCAGCTTCCTTTTCCTGTTGCTGATTCCTCCTAGGGTTTCCATTTTGGAGTGGAGCCTAAGCTGACCACCATTCATTCCCCTTAGAACTGTGCCTCTGACTGTGCTCTATATCCTTTGTAGGCGCTTCACCCCCTCTGTTCTCAACTTTTTGTACATAATCTTCCTGCATTAGAATATGAGCTCCTGGAAAGCAGGGGCTTTGTCTTTCTTTTTGCTTATTTTTGAATCTCCAACACTTATTCCTACATCTGGTATGCAGCAAGTGCTTAATAAATGCCTGTTGCTTTGCCTGTTACCAGATCCTGCTATGTGTAAGGCATTGTACTAGGCTTTGGGGATGTAAAAGCAGGGAGTATCAGTTTGAAGAGGTCTCCTTGGAGCACCCTAAACCTCTCTGCTTGTCCCTAGGCAGCCCAACACTTTTATCAATGACTTGCCTAAAGGTGTAGGTGGCAAGCTTATTAGATTTGTAGATGGCACCAAACTTTGAGAGATAACAGAGGTAACAAGGTTAAATCCTCGAGGGCATGGCGTGCTCCACTGTGTACTGAATAAAACTTTACTTAATTAATGGACTAGAAGACAACGCTTTAATTACAACAAGTAGGTGGCATGAAAGATAACATGCTGGACAGAATGTTGGATTCATAAACAGATCTGAATTAAAATTCTACTTCAGACACTAGATATCTGCTTCTGAGCAAGCCACTTCCACACTCTTGGCCTCAGGTTCCTCATCTGTAAAATAAAATAAAATGTCTTGAGGGACATTAAGGCTCTTCCCAGTTCTAAATATTTGACCCTTTGATACCATGAGTGCTAGATGTGGAAGACATGAGTTCAAATTCCATCTCAGACACTTAATAGCTGTGTGACCTTGGGAAGGTAACTTAACCTTTCCTAGTCTCAGTTTTCTCTTGTGTAAAATGGGGATAACAAATAGCCTATTTTATGGGGTGGTTGTAAGAATAAAATTAGATTTTATGTCCGTCCTTCCTTCCTTCCTTCCTTCCTTCCTTCCTTCCTTCCTTCCACTGAGTGAAGGCCATACTTGGAAATACTTTAGTCTTGTCAAGGCAAGACACAGACAGCATAACACTGTTAAGGAGAAAGCTGTGGATTGTCTTGGCTTATCTTGCCCAAACTGGGAGTGCAATAGTCACTTACAGGTCTAATGTCACCACTGATCAACATGGAAGCTTTGACTTGCTCCATTTTTTACCTAATCTGATTGCCCATTCTTGTGCATCCTGGTGGCCTTGACATGATAAAGAAGAAAATAACCTACAAAAATACTTTGGGAAAAGTTTGTAGCAGGCCACAAAGTATAGGATAAAGGCTGAAAAAATGTACATAACCTTGGAATTATTGAGTGGAAGTGGATTATGGTTTTCTACCAGAGGGTGCCTATGAAACAGTTACTATCCAAGAACTGAATCAAAAGGCCCTCCATGGGTGATGACCATTTATTTGTTGCTTCCTCATTGACATATCACTCATTGTGTTTATATGGATGAGTCATGCTGAACTGTTTATAGAAAAGAAGGGTTTCTCAATGTTGATTCAGGACTAGTTATATGCCACCAAAAGATTACAGATGAACTATCCCAAAGGAGACTAGACATATTGATCAATGTGGGCTATAAAAAAGGAGAAAATGAAAACAGATTAATTAATTAATTAACAGACTGAAAACATTTAGTACTTGAGGAATACTGAATAAGACACAGCCTTGTGGCTAGAATAATATATATTTCTTGCTATCTTTTGTATATTAATAGACTACAATTAATCCCCATACTATAAATACTCTTTTGAATTAAAGATTAAATTCCCTACTTTGGCCTCATTTACTATATTCAGTAATGTGGATTGGAACCACCTGTGCCTGCTTACTCAGTGGGATTCTTACCCACATCCTCCTATAATTTCATTACAGGGGTCCACTCAAGGTACTGGAGGCCTTCCTCACTCTCTCCTGACACCACAAATATACTAATGGATACAATAGCGATCTGTTTGTCATTACCCTCACCAGGTGACCAGCCCATCTTCCCTTCCTATAATGTCATTCCTTGATGATAATAAATAAAGAACCTAAATAATCCTTGAGAACTCAATAAATGAATTGTGCTTGAACAGGAAGATTATCACAGACAAAACTATTGCCCACTGTTATCCAAATGTCTCATAGATTCACTTTTAAATATTGAGGATCAAACAGATGTTACCATACCAAATCCTCTTAATCTCTAAGGTATGTGGAATGAGACATTTCCACACAGAGACAGTTAGCAGAAAAAAATCAAACTCATGTGTGAATAGAACAAATCACCCATGTAGAGGCTACTACTGGAATGCTACACAGGATACTTTCAGGGAGCCCAAGGAGGGTGAGCTCACACCTGCAATACTTCAATTACAAAAAGCACTTCTTGCATAGACTTGTGAAAAAGTCTGCAGAGTATTAAATGTAAAGGAATTGTATCTGAATGACCACTTATCCCAGAACTGTTTCTATCTGAACTCCATCCAAAAAGGTGAGAAGAAAATCAGTAATAACAATAATAATATATTTATCACCCCCATTATCCTGTTGGTATTGGTAAGCCTAGAGAAAATAAATTCATTTCCTAACATTTTCATTTGATTACATATAACAGTTATTTTAATTACTTCTGTACTATTCTGTAGAACATTGAACATGAAGGAGGGGGGGCAAGTATCGAAGTGCCTACTATGTGCCTTTTTACAAATGAGGGAAACTGAGGCAAACAGGTTTAAGGGACTTGTCCAGAGTCACAGAGCTAGCATCAGACCCAGTGCCCTGTGGAGCCACTTAGCTGTAGAAGAGGATAGCTACTTGTCCCATGACAAGATCAGTTCTATCTGAACCCACTGGAAAAGATGAAAGATTACCTGCGCCATCTTGGAATTGCACTAGACATAATGTATTTGCTTCTAGGCTCCAACTGCCTAGAGTAACGGGTCGCTTCTTGAAACTCACCTCACAGGCAGACAGCAAAGCAGGAAGGGCATCATGGAGGAAGATACACTGAGTTGGATTCTCAAGTGTTCCTGTGTTTATGCCTAGGAGAGTGGGAGCTCCCTGAGGACAGGGAGCATCTGTTGGAGGAAGTGTGGTGCAGTAGAAAGAGTGCTACACTTGGACCCCAAAAGACTTTTGGACTCTGACACTTCCTACCCAGGTAACCTTGGGCAGGTCCCTTCATTTCTCTGGGACTGATCTACAAAATGTGGAGCTTGGACTCAGTGATCTCCAAGGTCATTCCAGATCTAAATCTCATCTACATTTGGTGTCTCCCCCAGTGCCTAGTGAATTGGGTTCTTACTGAACAGGCGTTGAATGGAAGTGGATTAAATTTACTATGAAATATGGGAAGGAATTGAGGAAATGACATATTGAGTGGTTCAGGAAAAAGAAAAGCTTTTGCTATTGTCTTCCTTAGGACACTATTATTGGGAGAGTTCAGTGGGCACTGCCCCTTCCCAGCAACTTGCATTGCCCATTTCTAGTAAATGCCATAGAAGATGGTCAGGAAGAGATCGAGCAACCATCTGAAGAGACTCCGTTTGTCCCTGGTCTAATACTTCAATGAAAATTAGTGAGTTATTATTGTGATTAGATTAACAATAATATATTTGAATTAATAATTAAATAACAATTATAATTATATAAGTAATGTAATTATAAATTAAATAAGTTAATTATTACCAATAACAACTAATGTCTACATTTGTTAATTACTTGGGGTTTGCAAAACACCTGACATTTATTACTTCCTCTGATCCTCATAATAACCCTATAAGGTGGGTGCTTTTATCTTCCCCATATTACAGATATGAAAACTAGGACTTGGAGAGATTAAGGAAATTGTCCTGGGCCACACAGCTAATCACTGTCAAAGACAGGATCCACACTCGGGTCTTTCTGACTCATTCTGCCTTAACATACACCTACTATGTGCCAGGCACTGTTTGGTTTTTTTTTTTGGCAGCAGCCCATGTCTTACATCCTTAAAAACAATAACAGCAATTGTGCAGGGAGAAAGGCAGCAGTGTGGTATGGTAGACAGTAAGGCTGCCTCTGAATAAGGAGGACTTGAGTTCACATGCTGCCGAGGACTGTAGGCAGGAGTAACCTCTCAGTGCACTCAAGCCAAGACTCTTAGCTGCAGAGTAGGTATAGATCTTCATTGGGAGAGGGAATTTCCTCACCAGGAGTACTCTACAGTCACCAAGTCACAGGTCCAGACCACTGGGCGGAACGCTGTCTTCAGTACTAGGGGAGACGTGAAATTTAGATAAATCAAGCACAGATAACCTTGCCCTGATGGAGCTCACAGTCTAGGAGGGGGATGAGGCACAAAAAGAAGGAGTTGGCCAATACTGGCTGGACAGGGCACGCTGGGAGCATCCTGGGGGAAGTTGTTTCCAACAGGGACAAGGCCAGGGAGAAGGTGGTGTTGTAATGAGCCTTAAAAGAATTATTCGATGGACAGAAGAAGGGCAGGAAGATGGTCCGGAGGAAGCAGCCATCTGAGGGAAGGAGGCAGAGAGCACTCACTGGGTATACATTGAGAGCCATCCTCAGCTTGCTCCCCAGAGTCCTGCTCCTTGTGTGGAATCAGCAAGAATTAAGCTAAGTGGAGGGAAGACAGGAGGGACAAATCCAAGATCCCTGGGAACCCTTGTGTCCCTTTCACAGGCTGGTACAGCTGACAAATGGCATCAAGCTGACTGCTCTCCACCTGGCTCCACTCTTTTGGACCTTTCCATCATGGCCCAGGAACCTCTTTACTTTAGCCCTGGTGCCTCATCATTAATTATCCTCTGCCCACAGGGCCTCTCCTTTGGATTGGAGAGCTCCTCGAAGAACACTCATGGCAGGAAGGGGTCCATGCCAGCCATTTCTTCAAGTCCCACCAGGCTGTGCTGCCTTTTGGATCATGCTCTGGGAACTCCTGCCTCATTGGCTCCCCTTACTCCTGGGCCCCTTTCTACCTCAAATTGGAACCCAGAACCTCCACTTAAGGAGGATCCCCAGAGTGGTTCTCTCAATTTCCTTGTATACTCTGGATGTAACCCTTCTGACTTTTCTATCATACTATGTGCCTTCCCTCTCCCTCTCCCTTTTCAGCTTCCTTCTGGGTATTGTCTTCCTTCATTAGATTGTAAACTCCCTGAGGGCAAGGGCCATCTTTCTTTTTTTTCCCCTAATTTGTATTCTTAGAACTTGTCACAGTATCTGGTATGCAGTAGGCACTCAATAAATGTTTATTGACTGAATGGCATGGCAAATTCTAAACCACTGCAGACTGAGCTCTGGGGCCTCACAGGGAGCTGCTGCTGTTGATTTGTTATGCACATATCTGAATTCTGGGATCCCTTTAATACCAGATTTTGAATACCACCCTGATGCCACATGGTAGAGTTGGGTGGGGAACAAAACAACAAAATCAATCACTGTGTTGTGATTTCAACTTGGTAACAAGGACAGCCATTAGATTGAACTCTTACGCTTGGAACAGAATTTTTGGACGGTGATTTTGGAGGCAAAGTCCAGAATGATTTCTTCATAGGATTATCCGCATTCTGGAAAGAGCTATTTCACTCTGCCTTCATTTTGCAAACCAAATGGCCCAGCACTGATGAATTCATGATAAAATGATTTAGTTTCTTTTGCAGAAAATCCCCCCTCCTCTCATTCCACCTCATTCTCCCTGAAAACATGGATTCAAAGCCTAACTTCCCCCTGAAAAATATGTCTTTCATTAAACTAGATCAGTCCAGACCAACAAAAGCATCTGATTTTTCCAATCTGGACAAGACAGGCAGGTTCTAATTAGGGGGCATATAATTGGAGACGAATACAAGCCTAATGATTATAGGAAAATTGTTCACTGATGAAATAACGAGGAAACATTATATGGCGACGAGATTAAGTGGAAGACAAACGACCCTGTTATCTAAATCAATGCAGACTGTCCAGGATCTTAATTTCACCAACCATTAGCCCAACGCCATTTTCAGAAGGCAATAACCCAGATGAGAGATTACCTTAAGGGGAAAGTTGAAAAGTAAGCGCCATCTGAGCAAAAAGACATTCAAGTTTCATGAATCTGCTGTTTTTTCTTTTCTGTTTCAAGAGATTTAGAATTTTATTGGGATCTACCTGCCACCGACTCATGCCACATGGCTTTTTCTATGTCATGGTGACTACACAATAAACAAGCAAGCAAATGCATTAACAACATCCCCTGGTGGGCCACCTTCTCATATTGAGACTCCAAAATTATCTAGGCTGACCTTAAACAACAGACACACGATTAATCCAACAACTCATAATTAAAATATTTCCAGCTCAGAATCTAGGATCATAGGAACCATGCAATCAGGGAATTTCAGAATTGGAAGGAAACTTGGCTACCATTTAATGCACCTCATGCTCCAAAAGAATACCCACCGTAGGAAACCCCATGAGTGGCCATTCAGCCTCTGCTAATAGACGTTCAAGAAGGGGGAATCCACCATCACCCAAGGCTTCCTATTCTACTTTGGCCTACCTCTCCTGGCTAGGCAGGTTTCTTTTTTTAATTTTCCTCACTTCACTTTCCTTATATCAAGCCTAATCTTTGTAAACTTTCCCCATAGATCCTAGCTCTGCTTTCTGGGGCTGATTGGAAAAAGCCTAATTTCTATTTCACATAGAAGTCTTTCAAATGTCTGAAAATGTCAGTTATGACATCTTCCCAAAGGTTCTCCAGGCTAAATGTTCCTAGTTCCTCAGCAGTAATCATATGGCCCTATGGCACATTATGTCTCTAAGCATCAATCAATCAATCAACATTCATTAAGTGCTTACTATTTGCTAGGTGCTGGTTATACCAAAGGGGAAAAAAAAAAGCAAAGTAGGCCTTGTCCTCAGGGAGTTTACATTCTATTGGGGGAGACCCTATATACATTAATGGGTAAAGGATACAGATCCTGTCTGCCAACCTTTGTATAGTCTTGAACCTATTCGTGTCATTCTTAAAATGTGCCACCCAGAACTCAACACAATGATGTCAGTGTGTTCTCACCAGCAGATATCAAAATCCTACCTCTCCTCCATTAAATTGTTCCCTCTGACTCCTCCCTTCCTTGGGATCCCATTGAAATGAACTGTGTGCTGTTTTCTTTTTTTTTTTTTTTTT
>JAQQSW010007898.1:0-13592 GCA_028646575.1 Pseudocheirus occidentalis
TCTTTCCACGCAAGAAGCGTAGTATTATTCTTTCTGTATGCAACTGTTTTAGTGCTTGAGAGGGGACATCCGAGTGATATGCTAGAATTCCGATGTCCCCTGAGAGGGGACAGTGGAGTGCAAAGGGTTATTAAAGTTTAGTCTTTTAGAAGCAGTATCATTTTCTGAATGAAAAAAATTCCGTTATTGGCTTCTGCTGCCCTTAAGAATTATTCACTTAGATGACTAACTTTGATAGACTGGGCTCTTCAGCAATGCAAGGTTAGAAGACAACTACAAAAGACTCAATGATGGAGAAGGATATCTACATCCAGAGAAAGAACTACGAAGTCTGAATGCAGATTGACGGAGACTACTTGATCTATCTCTTTTGTGTTTTGTTTTTTGTCCCTTCTTTTTCATTGTTCATTCCATTGCTTATAATCCTTTACAACTTGACCAATGTTTAATGTGAAGATTTTTTTTTGCTGTATTTTTAAAAATTTATTTATTTACTTTTATTTTACAACATTGAGTTCCACAATCCCTTGAGTTTCAAATTTTCTTCCCCTAAAGTCCCCCAAGGTGGCATGCAATCAAATACAGGATCTGCTAATACCTTCACATTAAACATTAGATTGTAAAGAAGGATTATAACCAATGGAGTGAACAATGGGAAAGAGGAAACAAAAACAAAACAAAACAGAATAAAAAGAGAGAGCAAGTAGTTTGCTTCAATCTGCATTCAGACTCAATAGCTCTTTCTCTGAATGTGGATATCTCTTTCCATCATGAGTCTTTTGGAGTTATCTTACAACCTTGCATTGCTGAGAGGAGCCCAGTCTATCAAAGTTAGTCTTCATACATACATTGTGTCTGTAATTGTGTATAAATTTTTCCTGGTTCTGCTCTTCCCACTCAGCATCAGTTTATATAAGTCTCTCCAGGTTATCATGAAGTCTGTCTGCTCCTCATTTCTTATAGCACAGTAGTATTCCATTACATTCATATACCACAACTTGTTTAACCATTCCCCAATTGATGGGCAACCTCTTGATCTCCAGTTCTTTGTTAACACAAAAAGAGCTGCTATAAATGTTTTTGTACATAGGGGCCCTCTTCCCACTTCTATGATCTCTTTGGGATACAACCCTAGAAGTGATGTATTGCTGGGTCAAAGGATATGCACTTATTTAAAGCTCTTTGGACATAGTTCCAGATTGCTCTCCAGAATGGTTGAATCATTTCACAACTCCACCAATAATATATTAGTGTTCCAATTTTTCCACATCCTCTCCAGCATTTATTGTTTTCCTGTTTTGTCATCTTAGCCAATCTGACTGGTGAGATGTAGTACCTCAGAGTTGTTTTGATTTGCATTTTTCTAATCAGTAGTGATTTGGAGCAGTTTTCATATGCTTATAGATGTCTTTAATTTCTTCCTCTGAAAACTGCCTGTTCATATCCTTTGACCATTTATCAATTGGGGAATGACTTGTCTTCTTATAGATTTGACTCAGTTCTCTGTATATTTTAGAAATGAGGCTTTTATCAGAGACATTGATTGTAAAAATTCTTTCCCAATTTTCCACTTTCCTGTTAATCTTGGTTTTATTGGCTTTATTTGTACAGAAACTTTTCAATTTAATGTAATCAAAATTAACCATTTCGCATTTCATAATGCTTTCTAACTCTTGTTTGGTCAGAAAATCTTCCCTTCTCCATAAATCTGACGGGTAAACTATTCTTGCTCTCCCAGATTGCTTACAGTATCAGCTTTTATACCCACATCATGCACCCAGTTAGACTTGATTTTGGTATATGGTGTAACATATTGGTCTATGCCCAGTTTCTGCCATACTATATTCCAGTTTTCCCAGCAGTTTTTGTCAAATAATGAGTTCTTATCCAAAAAACTGGGGTCTTTGGGTTTATCAAACAGTAGATTAACATTGACTGCCGTGTGTCATGTACCTAATCTATTCCACTGATCCACGACTCTATTCCTCAGGCAGTACCAAGTAGTTTTGATGACTGCTGCTTTATAATGCAGATTAAAATCTGATAAGTCTAGGCCACTTTCCCTAGCATTTCTTTTCATTAATTCCCTTGATATTCTGGACCTTTTGTTCTTCCAAATGAATTTTGTTACTATTTTTTCTAGCTCTATAAAATAATTTTTTGGTAGACTGTTTGGTATGGCACTAAATATGTAACTTAATTTAGGTAAAATTGTCATTTTTTATTGTATTAGCTTGACCTAGCCACAAATAGCTTATGTTTTTCCAATTAGCTAGATCTGACTTTATTTGTATGAAAAATGTTTTCTAATTGTGTTCATATAAGTCCTGAGTTTCTTTTGGCAGGTAGATTCCCAACTATTTTATAATGTCTACAATAACTTTAAATGGAATTTCTCTTCCTATCTCTTGATGTGGAGGATTTTTGGTTTTAATGTGAAGGTATTTGTACATCCTTTATTTGGTGGCATGCTGCCATGGGGGTGAGCGGGGAAGAGAAGGAAGGGGAGAAAATTTGAAACTCAGGGGATTGTGGAACTAAACATTATAAACTAAAAGTAAATAAATTTTTTTAAAAAAGAATTATTCACTTAATGGAGAGGTCAAGACTGAGAAATAAGTCTTCATGCCAGACTAATCTCATTTCCAGTTTGCTACAGTGTTAGATCACAAGGGGATGTCACAGATACAGTATAACTTTATTTTAGCAAGATAGTTTCAGAGGTTCTTAAAATAGCCTTGTGAACAAGATAAAGAAATGTGAACTGAATAATAGCAGTTAAATTTGATTTGGGATCATATGGGAATATTGGTCAGCCAGTCACAGTTAAGGGGCAGCAAAGTGGTGGAGAGCACTGGACTTAGAATCAAAGACTCATCATTCTGAGTTCAAATCTAGTCTCAGATACTTACTAGCTGTGTGACCTTGGGCAAGTCCTTTAATCCTGTTTGCCTCAAATCCTCTCTGTAAAATGAGCTGGAGAAGAAAATGGCAAACTACTCTAGTATCTTGGCCAAGTGGGGTTATGAAGAGTCAGACATGGCTGAAGAACAAAATATCACTGTTAACCTGAAATAATGAAGCAGTAGCATGCCACAGGACTCTGTCATTATACCACATATTTGTTCCTTTTTTAAAAATGACTTGGATAAAAATAAACATAGAAAAAGTTTGCAGATAATGCAAAATTGGAAGGCATAACAAGTGTGCTGATGACAATCAGAATCCAAAAAGGTCTTGACTAGGCAAAAAAATGAACTGAAACTAACAAGATTATATTGAGGATTATTATAATGAGGATAAATGTGAAGTTTTCATGTAGACCTAAAAAAGTTTGCCATGGGGCAGCTAGGTGGCACAGTGAATAGAGCACTGATCCTGGAGTCAGAAGGATCTGAGTTCAAATCCAGCCTCAGACACTTGACACACTTACTGGCTGTGTGACTCTGGGCAAGTCACTTAACCCCAGTTGCCTTCCAAAAAGAAAAAAAAAGTTTACCGCACATGTTCAGGATCCTTCAGACTTGGTTTGTGTGAAAAAGACCTGGGAAATTTAGTTGACAGTGAGCTTAAATATAAGTGCGAAGTATAACCAGACTTCTAAAAATGATACTACATTCTTAGATTGTGTCAGTAAAGAAATAGCATTCAGATTAAGGGACATAGTATTCTCAATGTAGTTTAATAAAACCATGATCTGCTAATATGTTCCATTCCAATTTCCTCATGTTAAGAGGAACACTGACAAAATAGAATTTATCTGGAACAAGGTGACTGGGGTGGTAGAGAATGGAAGCCCCTTTTGATGAGCAGGGGTTGGAGGAACTGAGGATAAGTATGCTGTATTAAAGAAGATTTGGGGTAGGGGTTGGAGGCTGTCTTCTGGGTTTTTCCAGGACCTTGCACAAAACTCATTCCTACTGTCTCAATAATCTTGAATCTTTCCCTTACTACCGGCCCCTTTCCCTCTACCTACTAAACATAATCAGGTCTTTCTGAGCCAGTTACTTACTGTCCTATCTCTCTTTTCCCATTATTAAATTTATTTTAAAATTTGCGAAAACCTGTATCTCTATTTTCTCATTGTCTTCTTTCCTTAAACCCTTTCACTCAGACTTCTTCTCACACTCCTCTACTGAAATTGCTCCCAAAGATCACCTGTCTCTAGACCCAGAAGCCTTTTTCTCATCCTTATCATCAACTCAGTAGCTTTTGACACTGTTAACTGCCTCCTTATAACAAACGTTCTTTTCTTATTTTCAGATGTGTTACATTACAGTTACATATATTGTTCTCCTAGTTTTCTAATTGTAACTTCTCTGAATCCTCTGACTCAGTTTTGCCAAACCAGTTAATATAAGCATTCCAGAAAAGTCTGTCTTCGGTACTCTTTTCTCTCTACATATCCTCTCTTGTCAAGCTTATTCACTCTCACTGCTTCAACTACTACCTCTGTGGAGATAATTCTTATTTCTCTGTATCTGCTCCTCATTTGTCATCTGAACTCTGACCTCACATCTTCAATTGACTCCAGGCAATTTTCATTTGGGTATACCACTAACAAATCTAGCTTATTTTTTTGTTTGTTTATTTTTTGCTTTTTGGAGGGGAGAAGGCAAGGCAGTTGGGGTTAAGTGACTTGCCCAAGGTCACAAGGCTAGTAAACGTTAAGTGGCTGAGGCTGGATTTGAACTCAAGTTCTCCTGATTCCAGGGACAGTGCTCTATTCACTCTGCCACCTAGCCGCCCCTTATGTCTAACTTATTAACATATCCAGAACCTAGATTATTTTTCCCTCTTCTGATTTCATTATTTCTGTCTTTGTCACTACTGTTCATTCAGTCTCTCATACTGGTCATTTTAAGATGATCTTTTGACTATTCCTTTTCTCTCACCTCTCATTCAGTCAGCTATGAGACATTGTCAGTTCTATTTATGAAATATCTCTCAGATACATCACCTGCATTTTTTTTTTCCTATTGGCATCAACTTGGTTTGGCCCCTTGTTACTACTCACATGTGCTGTTGTAACAGACTCCTTTCTGGTCTCACCACTTTCAGTCTTTCCCACCTCCATTCCTTCTACCATTCAGTTCTGTCCCAGGCCATCACTACTTCTCTGGCTTCACTTTCTTTCCCAGTATTGATTTATTGTAACTTGTTCAACTTTAAACTGTTTTCTGTTTTACCTAATCATAATCTCCTTGCATTTTACATATGCTTCATTCCCCATATATCTATTCATCCTCACTGTAGCCTCCAAGATTCAGCTCAGGTTCCACCATCTTCAGGAGATCTTTCCTGGTCCTTCTAGTTGTTAATGCCTTCCCATCCAACAGCCATTATTGTTTCCATTATACCACATTGCCTTAATCATTAAGACCATCACAGAGCATGAACTCTAGCTATGATTGAGCCCTGTATAGTGAGAGGGACAGAACAAGGACCCATCCTTGTCCCCTCCTGCCACTTTACAGCAATGTCAGCAGAAATATTAATGATAAAAAATTATAAAATAAAATTTCATATAGCATATTTGAAGCATAAGTTTTTTGAGCTTCTATTAAAAGATTGCTAAATCGTGTATGGCACATGTGAGACCATAAGAGTCCGCTAGGAATTTATATGGAATGTGTTCTGTCTTAGAGTAGTTGAAACAAATGTGCACCCACCTAGCATTTCCTTTGAGAACACCTAAATTTTATTTATATCTAGGTCTTTACAGAAGAAAATAAAAGGACCCATCTAAAAACTTGGCCTAACAATACATTGAATATGGGACAGACTGACAGAAAATACAAAACACAGAGGCCTCACACACCCCACCCAGTAGTCAATAGAACTCTTCTTTTATGTCTGGAAAGGGACCTTTTCTTTGGGGGCCATTTTTTTAAATGAAATTCTGCTTACTTTATATCATGCCATTCATGGACTGAAACTACTATAGACATCAGATTTTATTTATAGTGGTTATGCAGTATTATACCACGTTGTCTTCTCTCTATTATAAGAGTACAGGACCTCTACTAGCTTGAATATGGGTCATTTCAAAGTGAAAATAGTCTCCATGTATGTCCAATAGTTTTCCATATCAGGAATAAGTTAGATTCTTTTCTGTGGCTGCATTACCTATTTTCTCTGTGTACACTGCGTCTAGGTATTTGCACTTCTTTGGCTTCTGCCTCAACTGTGTGGGGTTTGTTTTGTTTTTTAATTCATATGTTTATAAAGTGTCCTCTTTCCTTTGACCTATCTATCCAAGGTAACTTATTCCTTGCTTCTGAGTGGAGAGAGCATTCTGACTAGAAAAATTAACATTAGCATCATTTCTAATTGAGAGATTATCTCTTGCTATCATCAAGTGGTTGCAATCTATTCCAAAATGATTTCCCTGAGGTTCTGTGTAACTCAGCTCCTAACCTTTTAGGCACCATTCATCTCTTCATCACTTTGCCATTAGTGGACTTCTGGGTGACATGAGCAACAAGATGGGAGACTAGACATTTTTTCCAATCCCCCTGACCTCTCAGACCTTTTCAAAACAAATTTGGCAGCAAAGATAAAACACCTTCAGCTGTTTTCATGGTCTAGGACACCTAGAAGATAGTTTTGAAAAGAGATTAAAAAAAAAAACTTGGGGAGGGAGAGGGAGAAAATTTGGAACTTAAAAGTTTGTGGAACTGGATGTTGTCAACTAAAAATAAGTAAATAAATTTAAAAGAAAAAGAAAGAAAAAATCCAAAGATTGATGCTCACTGACCATCCTCCATATCCCATGCTCCTGGAAGCAAGACTGAACTAGAAGACCCAAGGACATGATACAGACTAACTTCAAAACCCAGCCCTGTACCTTGTTCCACCCTCCTTCTTTTCAGTACCACAGAGACTATGGCTCTAGGCTGTGGAAGTTTACTTGGGCCTCAGTAGCCAATTTGGCCATATCCTCTTAGGAGCTGTAACCCAGAATCACCAGGGCTGCAAAGCTGGTACCATAGAAAGCAGGCTCCAAACTACTGATGATTGGGAAAGCAGACTCTGCTGGTGCTAGAGAAAGTGAGCTCTGAACTTCTCGTGCCATGCCAGAAAACTAAGGAATTGAAGGAGTAGGACAGGTCACTAGCACAGGCCACTATTCAGGTAGGGAGATGTGTTGCACTCAGCCTTTTTCCAGAGGGAAAAAGCATAGCACACAAGTGAGGCCGGTTATGACCACCCAAAAGCCAGCTGGGGCAGAGACCTAGGCTGGTGAACCATGAATTGCCCAATGTGGGAGGAGGCTGAGACACTTTGAGATCCAACCCCCAAGGAAAACACAGTCACAGGAGAGGGAGTTAGGAAGTAAGGAAAGGAAAATAAAGGGTAGGGAGTAGGAAAGGAAAAAGTGAGTATCAAAAAGATTTCAGGAGGAGGAAATCTCAAAGATGTTAAACATAAACAGATAAATCAGCAGGAAAAACAATAACCACAGAAGGAGATAATGACCTCCAGATCTAGCAAATGGTTTTCCTCATCAGTAAGACTCGAAAGGGTGCACTGGCTAGAGAGCTAGCTTAGAAGTCAGAAGGACTTGGACCAAGCCCCACCTCAGACATATCCTGACTGAGTGATGCCTCTCAGGGCTCCCAGGTTCCCAGTCTCCACTGCAGAACTGTTGTCTACCTGTGGTCATAGAGCTCTTCACTGGACACTCTCCAAATGATGAAATGTTAGATTGGGTCACAAAACAGACTAAAGCATCTTGTGAACTATGAATTAAATTAGAAATATAACTTCCTTTCCCCACATCAAAAGACAAAATGGGCAGGCGGTGCTGTCGTGCGAAGTGAGGAAGGGGCTGTGTCTGCAGGCGGAGGGAGCCATGATTGAGGTTGTGTGTAACGACCGGCTGGGCAAGAAGGTCCATGGGAAGTGCAGCACAGATGACAGGAGACCTCAAGAAGCTGATTGTGGCTCAGACAGGCACCCATTGGAACAAGATTGTTCTGAAGAAATGGTACACAATCTTCAAGGACGACGTTTCTCTGGGTGACTATGAGATCCATGATGGAATGAACCTGGAGCTTTATTGTCAGTAGGGGCAGCGGGCCTGCAAATTCTGCAACCCACTCCCCATTTTTAAAGTCTCACCAATAAAAGTAATTTAAATGCTTAAAAAAAAAAGACAAGATGATAGCTGATAGATAGTTTTAACTGCAGAATGAAGGAAAATGTTCTACACTTGATGAAACAGAGGACCTGAAAAATTTCAGAACGTGGAACCACATCGTGCTGTTCCTTAGTGATTTAAAAGAAAAATAAGTATGAAAGCAAAATTTCTGTCTTGCACAGCAAAATGAATGAACAGAATAGAAAAACTTGAATCTGCAAAGGCAAGTCTCACTGAAGAAACAAAAGAGAGAATAATAGAGAATGCAGATATACAGAAGTGAAGGACAGCCTAGAAAAAGAGAAACAAAAAAAATTAAAAGAATATACTTACTATGCAAGCAAAGCATATGGATCTCAAAAACAGCATGCATAAACAACCTAACGATCACAGGTCTCTTAGAAGAAGACAAAACAAGAAAAGAATCTCAACACCATAAGGAAGGAAATAATAAAAGAGAACTTCCCAAAACTTCTCAGTGTAGGAAATGAAATTTCAATGCAAAGAATTCACAGATTACATCCAGAAAAAAACCAGGGAGGCAAATTTTAAGATACATAGTGGTAAATTTAACATTTCAGTTCAGAAACAAGTTCTACAAGCCATCAAAAGAAAGACCATTAAATACAAAGGAAAGGATACTTGAACAATGCAAGAATATTCTGCATCCACTAGAAAAAAGAGGAGGGAATGGAATAATGTATTCCAAAGAACATTGAAGTTCAATATTCACCCCAGAGTGAACTATCCTACAAGCTTAACCACATAGTAGAAAAGGTGATTGTTCATTAATAAAAAAGAGTTTCAAACGTTTTTTTAGGAAGAAAACCAGAATTGAAGTTATGTACTTCCCCAACACCCCAAACAACAGAAATACGTGAGAAGTCAATAAATTCAGCAGCCAAGGACAGCAACTGTAAGAGTAACAGTAGAGTTGTCATTAAGAGACTTTTTTCTAAATGTACACAAGGAGACAGCAGTGAAGGTGTTAATATGGTAGGCATAACAGTGAGGAGACCGAGGACATTATGGACAGAACTTGGTGACATCCCATCTACAGATGAAGCAATGGGTTTATTTGTTTTTGGTGGGACTGTACTATAACATGGGAGGGCACATGAAGGGGAAACGGGAGCAGGAGGATAGAGTGGATTGAGCTGTCTCAATCAGTGATTCCTTAATGCCGTTCAATGTAATTCAAGAATTTATTAGATGGGTACTGTTGTGTCAAATATTGCACTATCTGTTAGGATCACAAAGATAAACAGTCCCTACCGTTCAAGAGTTTCATTCTTCTAGGGAAAAACAGCATACAGAAATTTAAGTAACAAAACGTGAACAAAGTTTGGATCCTGTAAGATTCCTTCCATTTTGAAGATTCTGGGATTCTTTTAATATAAACCTTCTGGGCTTGATTTGTTTTAATTATTTTAACTCTCTTCCCAGTGACAGTCATACAGTTCTCTTGTTTTAAGCAGGTGTGAGTCATAGAAAATCTTTCCTTTAGATTTTTAAGGTAACTCAGAAATCACATGTACAACCTCCTATTCTGTGTGAGAAGCTCCTCAAAAACACCCCTGAGAGGTTGCTTTTGCTTCAGTACTTCCTGTGGTGGGAAATTCACTGCTTTACAAAGTACCTCCATTTTTTTTAACCATCTCTGAATTTTAGGAAGGTTTTCCTTGTATTTTCTCCCTATAAATTTTATTCATTCATCATAGTTCTACCCTATGGAGCTACTCAGAATAAACCTAATCCTTTTTTAATGTAATAGTCCTTCAAGTATTTGAAGATAGAAATCGTGTCTCCTAACTTTTTAACTTCTAACTTTTCTAGAATAAATATCTAATTACTTCAGCCATTCTTTAAAGGAAGGTCTTTCCACACTCTTCACCATTCCATATCCCTTGATTCAGAAATACCAACACTAGACCTTTATTTCCAAAGAGAAAAAATGAAGAAGAAAAGGGCCCATATATACAAAAATATCTATAGTAACTTTTCATAGTGCGAATAACTGGAAACTAAGGAGTACATGTCAATTAGGAAATTTCTGAACAGATTGTAATATATGAACAAAATATATTATTGTATCATAAGAAGTTATGAAAGGGATAATTTCATGCAAAGCTGGAAAGGAAGATATGTATGAAGTGATTCAGATTATAGCAAGCAGAACCTAGGGAACAGTTTGTACATTAACAACAATGGGCTAAATAAAAACAATTTTAAAAGACTTCAGAACACTAATTCATGCAGTGAGAAGCAGCAATTCCCAAGGACTGGGTAAACCCACTGCCTACCTCCTGATAGAAACATAATGAATTCAAGGTACTGATTGAGATGTCTATTTTGGGGCATGTACAATGTAGGGATCTGTTTTGCTGGACTATACATATCTGATACAAGGCTTTTATTTTTCTTTCAGTCTTAGGAGGAAGAATTGAGTTAGATGGGATCTAAAATGGGGGGGGACAAAAGAGGGTAATTGAAACACTGTAAATGCATGAAAGAGAATAGAACAAAAGTCAGAAAACAGACAAGTCAGACAGTTATAAAGATAACATGTTGAATTTATGTGTCTAAAGAGACAAGTAAGCTGTTCATAATATAGATATGTGGCTTCATATATAATATTTTTTCTATTCTACTTTATATATGGAAATTTTCCTTTTATTTGTTGTCATCTAAGTTCAGAAAAAAAGAAGGATAATGATGGTCTGAGCTAGTGTGGTGACCTGTGAGTGCTAAGGTGGGGATAGATGTGAGAGATTTAGAGATAGAATAATTGATAAGATCTGGCGACTGGGAGGTTATGGAAAATGAGAGTAAGTGAAGAGTCAAGGATGATTCCGAAGTTATGGACCTGGAAGGCTGGAAGAATGGTGGTGCCCTAACCCAAAGAGGAAAATTTTGAGTAGGGATACACCATGTTGAGAGGTTGGAATTATAGTTCTGACTACTGCTTTCAGATTATATGATTCTAGACAAATGAAAGCACTTTAAAGCCGTCAGCTTTCATCTTGTCTTTTGATGTGGGGAAAGGAAGTCAGACTTCTAATTTATTTCATAGTTCACAAGATTCTTTAGTCTTTGTTTTGTTTCAGCTAGATCTAGCATTTCATCATTAGTGAGCAACCAGTGAGGAGCTCTATGACCACAGGTAGAGAACAGCTCTACAATGTAGACTTGTGGTTGCCTAGGAGCCCTGAAAGGCGTCACACAGCCAGGATATATCTGAGGTGGGACTTGTACCCAAGTCCTTCTGACTCCCAAGCTAGCTCTCTAACCAGTGTACCTTTTTTTGAGTCTTACTGATGAAAAAAATTCTTTTTTTTTTCCTCCTTTTTCAGACAGTTATTCAGGATTGAAGGAGTGAAAAGTGTCTTCTTTGGACCAGATTTCATCACCGTCACAAAGGTAAGGGTAAAAATTTGAAAATAGGCCTGGAAATATTTTCAGACATTTCCAAGTGCAGTTATCTGCCCATCTAATTTTCTACTCTTTCCTTGTTAGAATGCTGCCTAGTCTATAATTAAACATCTTTAATAAGAGATTTAAACTGTTTCATTAGAATGTTCTTTTTATATATCAATAAATTGAACAGTTTAAGTGAAATGGAAGAATACTTAAAAAGATATAAACTGTCTAGATTAACAGAAAAGGAAGTAGAAAAACTAAATAAACCTATTTTAGAAAAAGAAATTGAATAGGCCATAAATGAGCTTCCTAAGAAAAAAAAAACAGTACCAGATGGATTTACAAATGAATTCTACCAAATATTTTAAAGATCAACTAATTCCAATATTAAATTAATTAGTAGGAATGATAGGCAAAAAAGAAATCCCACCAAATTCCTCTTATGAAACAAATATGGTACTAATACCTAAACCAAGAAGAGCCAAAACAGATAAAGAAAATCATAGACCAATGAATATGAATGCAACAATCCTAAACAAAATACTAGCTAGGAGTCTGCAACAACATATCACAAAGATTATACATTGTAACCAAATGAGATTTATAACAGGAATGGTTTTATATGAATAAAATGTTTTACATAATTGATTATATCAATAACAAAAGTAACAAAAATCATATGATCATATCACTAGATGCAGAAAAGCTTTTGACAAAATACAACACACATTCCCATTATAAAAACACTTGAAAGCATAGCTGTAAATGGATTTTTCCTTAAAATGATTAAAAAAAAAACCTGCCTAAGACCATCAGGAAGTGTTATATGTAACGGGGATAAGCTAGAAGCCTTCCTGGTAAGGTTTAGAATGAAACAAGGAAGCCCATTTCACCAGTAATGTTCAGTATTCTACTAGAAATGCTAGCAATAGCAATAAGAGAAGAAAAAGAAAATTGAAGAAATCAATAGCCAGTGAGGTAATCTTTAAACTGTATTATAAGGTGGTAATTATCATAACTATCTAGTTATGATATAAATGTAATATAAAATACAATATAAAAATTGTTGGGTAAACTGGAAAGTAGGCTGGCAGAAACTAGTTGTAGACTATTTCTTACACCATTTACCAAGATGAAGTCAAAATGGATACATGGCCTGTACGTAAAGAGAGATATCATAAGTAAATTAGAAGAACATGGAACACATTACTTTTCAGACTTATGAATAGAAGAATTTATGAGTAAACAAGAGTTACAGAACATTGTGAGATGTAAAATGGATAATTTTGATTACATTAAATTAAAAAGATTTTATACAAATAAAACCAATGTAGCCAACATTATGAGGAAAGCAGAATATTGGGGGAAAATTTTTATGGACAGTTTCTCACATAAAGGTCTCATCTCACATATACAGAGAATTTTATCAAATTTATAAGAATATGAGTCATTCCCTAATTTATAAATGGTCAAAGGATATAAGAAGGCAACTGATAAAGAAATCAGAGGTATATATAATTATGTGAAAAAATGCTCTAAATCATTATTGATGAGAGAAATGCCAATTTAAACAACTTTGTTTGATCAGATACTCATGGCTAAGTAGATCATATACTTTGGGTTAAGTAGATCCTAGTAACTTAGGGTTAAGTATAGAACTCTGTCCACTGGTGAAAAAGTGTGAATTCCCCTGTTGACGTGGTAGAATACTGTTGGCTGAGACACTCCCCTGTTGACTTGGGAGAAGGCCAGTGCTTAAAAGGAATAATTTTATAGAGACCGACGGATTTTGGATTTGGTTCCTCAGTGAAGCTGACTGAAGATATGAACAGGATGGGACTTTGTTTGTTGGTGGCCTGGCTGATCCTTGAGTTAAAGGCAAGAGAAGTCCTGAAGGGTTTGAGGTGTGCTGAATCCGATGAACTTCAGTGTGTGCCGGGGATTGCCTTGAGGACTGGACAAGGACCTGGGAGCTGTTCATCCCTGAGGACTGGACGAGAACCTGTCAGCTTTCAGCTCCTGACTC
>JAQQSW010007899.1:0-13592 GCA_028646575.1 Pseudocheirus occidentalis
TTTGCTGATTTATCTTTTGTGTTCTAAGTTATTTATTAAACTTTGATCTTTCAGCCTTCTTTGGTATTTCCAAATGGTATCCCCCATTGCTCACTTACTGAATGCTACCTCTTTCCTGCTGAGTTCCAACTTTGAAGTGGAGGAAGCACAATGTTTTGATCTAGATCTTTCTCCTGAGTACTCTCATAGAGGTAGAAGAAAGCAGTTTCAGGGCTGGCCCCAGTTGGCTTTCTACTCTCATACTTTAAGGTCTAATATTCAGCATCCTTCAGTGGCTACTCACTTCAGTTGCTCCCTCTACTCTTCTCCTTTCCTTCTTGGCGGGGGTGTCAGCATCTACTGCTTTTTGATGGCAAGGAGACAGAAAAAGTATGTTCTGGACAGTTTCTACATTCTTACACTAGGAATCCATAACCTATAAACATGACCTATTCAAAAAAAGGGGGGCATTTGAATGCCTCCTTTCCTTCTCCACACTAACTTTATGTTGCTAGACCAAGTCAGTATCTTTCAGTTGAGGAATGGGGTGGATAGAAATGTTATTATGTGAGGGCATGGGGGGTGACTCCAATTTGTAGCTCAAGTAAAAACATCCAAATTAGTTTGTGCTGCTGCTGAGTGTATGTGAAAAAAAATGATGTTTATTATGGATGTCATGCAATCCAATGTCTTGTAGTCCCCCAAACATCAATTATATAGGGAAGAAATCCCAATTTGATAAGAACTTTTTGGAAAGCAGTTTGACAGAAATTAGGTTTAAAACATCTTGCGTTCACTACATTTCAGTCATCTTTTTCATACCCTCAGCAGCAGCACAAACAAACTTGGATGCTTTTTAAAGCTGTTGGGCATAAAAAACTGAATCCATGTTCGTAGTTGAGATTTTAGATGACTGCTTTATTCTGGGTAGTGTGTGTTGTTCCTTGGAGTTAAAGTCAAAGAGAGATGCTGATGGAAAACGGGGTTTTTCACACTGGTCAATCTTCTGATGACCAAGGAGTTAAAGAAGGTAAGAGGGAAGTTAAACAAACTGGTCTGTTAACTCACTTTTATGTAAACAGTGAAGATGGGAGATTTCATTGTGTTTCTAGTTAACCGCTCATCTTATCTATAGCTTCATATGCTAAGAGCCAATCAGGAGCTCTCTATGTTCTATCATCAAGGAGTCACTGGTCATACTACATAGTATATTGCCCTTCATATGCTATAATGATAACGGTAATTTGAAGATCTTTCCTCCCACTTAATAGGCCAAATGTAATCACATGGAGCCCACAGTGGGAGGAGCTTACTGAAGGGGTAGAACAGGAGGGGTTGAGCAGGAAGAATTAGGAGACAAAGCCAGAACAGCTGGGAGCAAGCAGTGTGGAGGAAGAACAGCTAACGTGAGTGAGAGAGGGGCATTTTTGCTTAAGGGGTCTATTTTCTTTTGAAGGCCCGATGGAGGAAAGGCTTAGGAAAGTCATTTCTTCCTGCATTGATTATATGTACCAACTTCTTACTTTCTATAATGGATTTGGCTTTCTGGTGTTGGGATTCAGTTTTCTGGCATTTGAATAAATGTTTTGGTTCTATCTTCCATGTAGAGAATCTGTTACGTTTTGTGATTCACATCTATACCAGCATATTCTGTGTGGGTGCTGTGAATATTGCATTGGCATTATATATGCCTCCAAACAAATAAGTTGAAAATACCCTAAGGGGAACTGATTAGGGGAATCCCTTTCTCAGTCTTGTGAATTTCTGAGAGTTCATATTTAAACAACCCCTGCCCTCAAAGAGCTCACTTTCTAATGTGAAAGGCATGAAAATAACTATACACTTACAAGATATATAGAACATAAATTGGAGCACAGTTTGAGATTATCAGACTTCTTAACTCTTGAGAAATCATTTAACTGCTTTGTGACTCAGTTCTTACAAAAGCAGACCTTGAGACAGATCCCTAGGATGTTCCACCAGAGGCCTCTGTCTAGGTTTATATAACACCACTAATCATGATTTTTTGTTGGTTTCAGTTATTCAACCAATTTTGAATACATTTTACTCTTCTCTGGCCTGGAAGTGAGACTAAGAACTCATCTCTTCTGTATGCGCCCACAGCCAGCAGCATTCTGCTCCACTGCTTCTGCACTCACCAAGAGTGTACTCCTTCCTTCTTGTCCAGGACCACATCTCAGCAGCACAGTTGGGCTTGCCTGCCCTTGTCAGCAGAGGCTCCCTCAGTCTTCCCCCACTCAGATGCCCAACTCCCCACACTATCTGGAAGATGAAAATTCCTGTGGCTAAGGTCAAGGCTGCCTGCCAACACAGCTGTTTTACAGTTTGTTGTTTCATCAGAGCTAGGCTGGAGGTGTTTATACTTCACTTAGGCCAAACCTCCATCCTGGGATCTTTCTTCATATCTTCTCTGGTTTTCCCAGGAGGACTGCTGTTCTGTCCCAATTTTTGTTCATTTTTGCCTCTCTACATTCACCCTGAGGTACTCTTTTGTCTTGATTGTACAGCAAATCTGGAGGGCTTGGAATTATTTGACCTATTCTACCATCTTCCCAGAATCTTCTTTCATTTAATCTTTAACACATACTTCTTTAGCACTCCTTATCTTTGGCTGCATGCATGTCTAGAACTCATGTTTCTTGAGGTCAACAACTAGATGCTCCACAGAATCCTGTTGTTCATGTTAATTTTGTACTGAATCATAAAATACATTTTAAATTAAAAATTAATTACAAAATTGAAAAATATCATTTCCACTCCACAGACATCCCTCATGGGAAGAAGATGGGGAATGATCTAGGTCAGAGATTTCAAGGATGGGCCACTGAAGGGAAGTAGGTTTACAAAAGTATCATAGAGGAGATGACTATGGGAAGATGCTGAAGTAGCTCAGAAAATTCTAAGCTTTTAAGATTTTCCCTCACAAGAGAGATAAAATAGCACCTAATGGTGGATAAAAATAGGAATACAGCAAGGGCCCTCTTAGGCCAATCCCAGATGAGAAGAAAAATCCCAGGACTAGGTTTGTTCCCTGTGAAGAATAAACACTTCCAGACTAGTATCTATTTGAACAACAAAGGGCAAGAATCTTAAACAATTGATTTTGTCTTGGTAGATGATGTAAGATGGTGTTTTATACCGATGCATCTTAAAAGTTTTCCGCTTGTGACTCCTTTTCACTGGAGAAATTTTATGCGACCCTGGATATATAAAGTAGGTATACAAATCAAACATACACTGACGATAAATCATAAAGGAATTTGTTTTAAAACAATTCTTTGGTATATGTAAAATTTTACTATTTATTAAAGATGAAAGCAAATTTACATACTAATAAGATGGATATGCTTGCTTATTTTTACATAAAAATTAAATCTCGATAACATATTTGATACTACAGGACTTAGAGTATCTTCAGCCTTTTTCAGAGGTGATTAACAATTTGATTTTATAGGTTTCAGTGATGAGGTATACTATTCACTTAAATACATAGTAGAAAATTGCAGAAGTATATTTAGGGCCATTTCAGGAGTTGTTGGAAATTCTGTCCTAATCCCATGCCAAAATTCATTTAATGGCTGTTGTTGGTTTTTTTGTTTGTTTGTTTTGCAAGGAGGAAGGCAGGGAGATTGGGGTTAAATGACTCACACAAGGTCACATGGCTAGTAATTGTTAGGTGTCTGAGGCCACATTTATACTCAAGTCCTCCTATCCCCAGGGTCAGTGCTCTATTCACTGCACCATCTAGCCCCCCTGTTAATGTTTTGTTTTTCTTTTTTAAGAAACTCAAGTTCAAACCTGAGCTGCTTGATAACTCAGTAAAATTTTCTTTTAGTGGCAGATGACTGACATTTCAATTTTAGTTGAGTATGGTTTTTAAGCCCAATTTAGTTTTTTAGAATCAAAATTTGAAGGGAAGCATTTCTGAAATTGTGTCGTCGGGCACTTCAGATGACCAGTTTTAACTGTTATACTTAAATCACTGGGAAGGTTATTTTCAATTATAAAATCATCTATAGACGGAAACACTTCTAAAGAACTGTTTTCCATTCTTAACATTAACATTATCCACTATCCATTAACATATCTTCCACCTGTTAATTTTCTTAGTAAAACTCTCAATTTTATCTTTTAACATAAATGTCATAATTTTTCCTTGAACTAACGTTTAAATCATTTTTTAAAAAATATTTGACAACAGTTTTGAAAGCCATAAGTCATTATGAAAAAAATTAACAAAATTGAATTTCTGCTCAAACATGTAACAAATTTATCTTTCAGTTTTATTAATCTATTTAAACTTTACCCTTATGAAAGTCACATGATTCAACACCTTTTCTTTTTCTTGTTTATTTAGGTGTACATCAATCTTATAGGGAACACTCTGCCACCTTGTCATCTGTATTTTTACCTCTTCTGTCTAAATTTAACCACTTATTCATAAACAAAGGATATTTTTCTCCTAAAATATAACTGAAGATTTCTAATAATTTCTCAAATAAATGTGAGCTTTAGTTTATGAGATTACATTTGTGCTTAATTTTAAAAATCGATGTTCACACTTACATACACATACAGTGGTGATGGTTGAGTAATAAACAGTATTAAAGGGCTTTTGACTTGCTGCAATTAAACATTTATATTTCTGTAAAAGAAATACATAGCAATTTTTAGATCAAACATCCTAACACAATATAATCCAAATTTATACTAACTTGATAATTACATGCTAAGGAATAATGGTAGAAAAATATTTAAAAGCTTTAATTTCTATAATTAAAATATTATGTTTTTTTAAGAACAGAAAACTTCGTATATACAGTAAAAAAAACACTGCAATTCATAACATACAATAGTCTCAAATCTGAGTCAAAGTATTTGTGATAGTGTTTGTTGGCATTGCATGACTTGATGGCATATACAGTGCAAAGTATGAATGTTTCATGTTCATAACCAAGGCTACAGTGAAGTTGTACAATGCAACATGGGCAAGGGCTGCCCTGCACACTTTGGATTATTTATGTTTGATTTTGAATTAATATTTGGTCATTGCACATTTAGAAACCTTTTACTGTTCCCAAATTTTTGACGACTGCCATGTTCCATTATGTGACTCCATATGGGGTTGCTACTCAAGAAGTACCAGTCTATACCTAGTTTCTGTTTTACTGTTTTGTAGTTTTCCCAGAAGGTTTTGTCAAATACTAGTTTCTTTTACCAAAAGCTAAGGTCTTTGGATTTATCAAGCACTATGTTACTATGATCATAAGACTATTGTGTCTTATGTACCAAATCTATTCCATTCATCCACCACTCCATTTCTTAGCTAGGACTAGAGAGTTGTGATGATTAGTGCTTTATAATATAGCTTGAGATAGAGGTCACCTTCCTTTGTATTTTTTTCATTAATTCCCTTAATATTCTTGGCATTTTGTTCTTCTGAATGAATTTTGTTGTTATTTTTCTAGATTTGTCATATAATTTTTGGTAGTTTGATTGCTATGGCACTGAATAAGTAAATTACTTTAACAGAATTGTCATTTTTATTATATTGGCTCAATCTACCCATAAGGAATTAATATTTTTGCAATTGCTTAGTTCTGACTTTATTTGTATGAAATGTGTTTTATAATTATATTCATATAGTACCTGGGTTTGCCTTGGCAGGAAGACTCCCAATTATTTACTATTTTTTATAATTATTTTAAATGGAATTTCTCTTTCTATCTCTTGCTGATGGGCTTTGTTGCTCATATAAAGAAAAGCTGATGATTAATGTCATTTTCTCTTATATCCTGCAACTTGTTAAAGCTTTTAATTATTTCAAGTAGTTCTTTAGTTGATTCTCTAGGGTTCTCTAAGTGTACCATCATATCATCTGCAAAGAGTGAGAGTTTTGTTTTCTGATCTATTCTAATTCCTTCAGTTTCTTTTTCTTCTCTTACTGTTACAGTTAACAATGCCATGTAAACTATTTGTAAAAATAAGCGAGGAAAGAGTCCAACCAAATTCTTTTTACAACATAAAAGTGGCACTTATACATAACACAGGAAGAACAAAAATAACAGAGAAAATAAAAGACCAATTTTCCCAACAAATGTTGATGAAAAAATTTTAAATAAAATGCAAGCAAAGAAATTATTGCAATATATGACAAAGACCATACAGTATGATCAAGAGGGATTTATAGCATGAATTCAGAGCTTGTTCAATATTAGGAAAACTATTAACATAATTGACCATTTTAAAAGCAAAACCAACAGAAATCATATGATTATCTCATTAGATGCAAAAAAAGCTTCTGACAGAATACAATACTTATTCTTCTTTTTAAAAAACTGGAATGGAGCTTTTCTTAAAATGGTAAGCATTATATATCTAAAACCATCAAGCCTCATCTGTAAAGGGAAAAAGCTAGAAGCCTTCACAATAAGACCAGAATGAAACAAGGATGCCATTATCAACCCTCTTACCAAATATTGCACTAGAAATGGTAGCTATGGTAATAAGAAAAGGAAAAAATGATTTTGAATACTAAATGAGAAAACAGAAGAATCACTCTTTGTAGATGATAGGAGAGTATACTGACAGAATCTGAGAGAATCAATTGAAAAATTAATTGTGATTATTAACAACTTCACGAAAATTACAAGATATAGAATAAACTCACATTAATTATCAGCAGGAAGACGGAAGTAGAAATTCCATTTAAAATTACTATAAAACAATTAAAAACTCAGGAGTCTACTGGTCAAAACAATCACAATTACAAAACACTTTTACCCAAATAAAGTCAGATATAAATGATTAGAAAAACATGAATTGCTCATGGGTCAGCCAAACCAATATAGTATAAATGACAACTATACCTAAATTTCTTTACTTATTCAGCATCACACAAATTAAAATGGCAAAAACAATTTTATTGAGCCAGAAAAAAATAAGAACAAAATTCACATGGAAGGAAAAGGTCAAGAATATCAATAAAATCTTTTTTTTTCAACGTGAAGGAGGAAGGCCTAGAGGTACCAGGTCTCAAACTCTGTTAAACAACAGAAAGCATCAAAATAATCCTGTACTTAATAAGAAATAGAGCAGTGAGCAAGTGAAATAGATTAGGTACTAAAAGACCATAGTAACCTAGAATTTAATAAATTCAAAAACTAAAGCTTTAGAGAGAAAAATGCACTATTTGACAAAAATCATTGGGAAAACTGGAACACAGATGGGCAAATAGTAGATATAAACCAGCATCTCACACTATGCAACAAGATACGGTCAAAATGGTTCCATGATTTAGACATAAAGTATAAAATCATAAGCTAATTAGGGAAACATCATCTTACTGTCAGATCTGTGGATAAGGTAGATATTTATAACAAAACAAGAGATAGAAAGCATTATGGAAGTAAAATGGGAAAAATTTATTATATTCAATTGAAAATATTTTACATATACAAATCAAATGCAGCCAAAATTAGAAGAAAAGCAAAAATACTAGGGAGGAGAGAGGAGAATTACAGCAAGTTTCTCAATTAAAGACCTCATCTCTAAAATATATGGAGAACCAAGACAAAATTTATATGAATATAAGTCATGGTCCAGTTAACAAATAGTAAAAGGATATGAATAGGCACTTTTCAGAAGAAAAAAATAAAAGTTATCTCTAGTCATATGAAAAATGCTCTAAATTACTACTGATTAGAAAAAGCCATCTGAAACAACTCTGTTACCATTTTACACCTATTGGTTTGGAAATATGACAGAAAAGGCAAGAAATAAATGTAAGGAGGCATTTGGAGAAACAGGGGCACTAATCTTCTATTGGGGTAATGGTAAACTATTGTGACCATTTTGGAAAGCACTTTGGAACTGTGGCTTAAGGGCTATAAAACTGTGCATATTCTTGGACACAGTAATACTACTAGTATGTCTGTATCCTAAAAAGATCTTTAAAAAGAAAAAAAAGGAAGGGGGGGCTAGGTGGCACAGCGAATAGAGCACCAGCCTTGGAGTCAGGAGTGCCTGAGTTCAAATCTGGCCTGAGACACTTAATACAAAACCTAGCCATGTGACCTTGAGCAAGTCACTTAACACCAACTGCTCTCCAAAAAAAAAAAAGCAAAATAATAAAATTTTTTAAAAAAGGAAAAGCACTTACAGGTACAAAACTTTGTAGCATCTCTTTTTGTGGTGGAAAAGAACTGGAAATTGAAGGGACACATATCAACTAGGGAATGGCTGAAGAAGCTATGGCTTATGATTGTGATAGAATACTATTGTGCTGTATGAAATTATGGGCACATGGGCATCAGAGAAACTTAGAAACTCATAGGAACTGATGCAAAGTGAAATGATCAGGACTAGGAGGACATTGTACACAATAACAAGTATTGCACAATGATCAACTGTGAATGACAACTATTCTTGGCAAGACAAAGACAATTCAGAAAGATTCATGAAAAATGTCATCAATCTTCAGAATGCAGACTGAATGCATATTGAAGCATATTTTATGTCTTTTTTAACTTTATTTTAATTGTTGTTTTAGACTATTTTATAACATTGTTGATACAGAAATATGTTTTGCATGACTGCACATGTGTATTCTATGACAAATTGGTCACCTTCTCAAAGGGGTAGGGCAAAAAGGACAGAGAGAATTTGGAATTAAATTTTTGAAAACAAATGTTAAAATTATTTTTAAATGTAATTAGAAAAACTAAAATCTATTTCATTTTAATTTTTAAAAAGAAATTTGTGGAAGAAAAAGAGGAAGACTCTTTGGGCTCAAATTCTCCTCACAAAGATACCTGGATGAGATATATAGAATTAATCACTTTCAGGTTTCCCCCAAAAGTTTTCTCAGGGCCATTTTCATCTCTTTATTCCTCAGGCTATAAATGAGAGGGTTGAGGGCAGGTGTGAAAGCCACATAAAACACTGAAACAATCTTATTGTATTCTGGAGAGGATAGAGACTTAGGCTTTAAGTAAAGAGACATTATAGTCCCAAAAAATAAGGTGACAACCAGAAGGTGGGAAGAGCAAGTAGAGAAGGCTTTCCTGCGTCCCTGGGCAGAGCGAATTCTCAGAACAGCAATGATGATGTAGGCATATGAAATAATAATGAATGTGATAGGGGACAAAAGGGTAAAGATACAGAGGACCTGCATGACCAACTCTGCATGGCTTGTGTCAGTACAAGAGAGGTGCAGTAGGGCAGGCATTTCACACACAAAATGATTAATAACATTATTATGGCAGAATGACAGCTGGAAAGTAGCAACTGTATCTACTGCAGAAAGCACAAAGCCACCCAACCATGACCCAGCAGCCAGTCTCCCACAAATCCCCCAGTTCATTGTGACTGAATACCTTAAGGGGTCTCGAATAGCAACATAGCGGTCATAGGCCATCACTGAAAGAATATAGCATTCTGCAATACCAAAGGACAGGGATGTGTAGAACTGTAAGACACAGCAAGAGTAGGAAATGGACCTTCTCTCTGCCAAGAAGTGTATCAGCATCTGTGGAAACACACAGGATGTGAAACAGACTTCTATACTGGATAAATTAGTGAGGAAGAAGTACATAGGTGTGTGAAGGCGGGAATCCTTTATTATTAGCAACACAATGAGCAGGTTTCCCAGCAAGATCATCAGGTAGATCAGGAGGAAGAGCAGGAAGAGGTAGACCTGGAGCTCAGGCCGGGTGGAGAGGCCAAGGAGGATGAACTCAGTCACTGATGTGAGGTTGCTACTTTCCATCATGTTTATGGGTCTACTGAAAGAACATGGAAAGTTATAGCTACAAAGCATTTGTATTCCTGTTTTCTTTTTGTTAACACTACTGGGAGAACATATAGAGACCATTGGGTTTCATGTATTTATCCCTTTATGATTACAAATAATTTTATATCCATTATCTCATATTCTCATTATAACCATGTGAAGCTTGTGGGATGTTGCTGTAACATCTCAGTTTCTTGATACTGAAGATATGAGGCTCAGAAAGAATAAGTGACTTTCAAATAGTATCACAACTAATAAGAAATAGACCTGACTCTTCTCTCCATAAATCCTGGCCTCTAAACCTGCCTCTAGTCTCCATATTCACCAATGATTATCTAATCGTTCAGGAGACTCCAATGAGAACTCTCAAATTTCCCTCTCCTGTCCCCTGGAATATATTAATAACTAGACTCCTGTTTTGGAGAATGAAATAAACTTCTTCCTCCATGAGGTTGATATCTTCCTCTTCATCAAGGCTGCCATTAAAGGGAAGCAATATGGTATGAGGTAAAAAGCACTGGATTCAAAATTATGAGAGTTGTGAAACTCATTAGCTTTATAACTGGAGAAATCACCTGGCACCTCTCTGTAGCTCAGTTCCTCATGTATGAAATGTGGGAAATGACACATACTATTTAGCTCATAGAGTTCTTAAGATAATAGTTTCTAAACCTTGAAGTTCTATATAAATCAGGAAGAGACTGTAGAGTGGCGCTGGGCAGGTGAGCCAAACTAATCACTCACTCCCACTTGCGTCCACCTTTGTATGAATGGAATTACAGACAATTTTTCCTTTGCATAAGTGGACCATTCTGTAGACCTTTATGTAAAGCAATTTTTACTTAAATTGAATTTGCCCATGTTGGGAAGGGATGGGGGCAGGGAGGGAGGATTTATGTACCTGTGGAGGGTTGGAACCAACACAGGATTCAAGCACATATGGTACAGGACCAGAGAATCAAATCAAGGAGAGAAACAAGAGGGCTGGGACCAGTCACCTGGGAGTGTAGCCAGAACTGAGAGGAAGAATACCCTTCAGAGGCAGAAGCATGTTGACCAGATACAAACAGTAGAGAGTAGATAAAACACAGGAGCTGAGGACAGACATGTGGTGATGAAGTGCAGAACGAGAGAAGAAGTATACCAGGAGTGGGCACATGGTGGGGCAAAGGGCTCCTCTCTTGGCATTGGAGGTCTCAAGTCACACTCCCAATCAAGCTACAGAGGTGGAGATCCCTCTACTTCTGTTCTTCTGCTTTTACTTGGAAGGCTTTTATTTGTTTCTTTGTTTGGGGAGATGAGAGAGCACCAAGCTGAAGGGCAGGAGGGGAGACAGAGACAGACAGACAGAAAGAGAGAGAAATATATAATAAAATTTTTAAAATTCCAGGGGTGTTGGTGAATGCAGATTTCTTTCAAAATTCATTATGGAAAGTTAAATTTGTATAATGTGAATTTATGTAAAGCAAGAACTGTATGCACTTCTCTCCAGTCACTCTTAGCGCATGGGGGTAAAGGGGACAAGCTATTCTTTTCCAGCAATTTCTTCAGCTTGTCCCAACTGAAAGTGTGCTTTTCTTTTTCAAATTGGGCAACAGTAAACAATGCCCTTGCCTCCTAATGTCAGCCAGTTAGTTATAAAGTCCCCTACCCAAAACTGCTAACTCCTTAACTTAGACGAAAGTCTAAGTTTCTTTCTTTGCACAATTGTGAAACTGAATCAATAATTTCTCTATAGCAAAAAAATGCAATTCTAAACCTGCCTCTCTCCCAGCCTGTATTCCCTTATAATCCCTCTCTCCCTCTCCTTCCCTGTCTTATTGTTATTGTCATTATCATCATCATTGTCATTATCTTCACTTTTTTCTAGTATCCTCCTCATGACTTCCTCTCTCCTAGTCATAAGTATAGAAACTATTAGTTTCAGTAACTATTCCCTAGTGCTAGCCCTCCATGTTGACTCACTTATTCTGTCATTTTTCTTTAACAGTTCCCCACCCCCAGTCCCTTTGGATATGAATGTCTAACTTATCAATCATGGTCTCTAGACCTTGTCAGCCATGAGATAAGGAATTTGGGGGTAATATCTGTTTTGACCACTAGGTGTCCATCTCTAATATCCACTCAAAAAGATACTACATAAATGTAAATTTTTGTTATATCTTCTTTATCAATTTCAGGGACTTCTTCCTTCAGTCTTCAATCTTTCCCTCTCCATGTGCCTATGAACATTCCCCAGTCTCTTCAGTTTTTTTCTATTAAGTTCCTTCTCCTTTTCAACCTATTCATCTACCATCTCAAGATATAAATCTTCTGATTCAAAGCTGCATTTCTTGAAAAATATAACTGATACCTCTACTTCATGATCCACTCCCTTATCAACATTTTGTTACATGGATTCTCTTCACACTACTAAACTGCTCTCTCAAGGGTTACCAACCAGGAGGTTTTTTTTCTAGCTCTTCTTTTCTTCATTCTCAGTATTCTTGGCCATCCTAATGGCTTCAAATGTCATTTAAAACTCTAATTTTGACTTTTCTTACATTCATAGTAGATGACCTTCATTCTTCACTGAAATAAGACCACAGTCAGATATTTAGGTTGATGGAAGGGTAGAAAAAGGGAAGGCAATTCTCTACCATAGCCTCTTTCCAAATACTCCTTACCCAAACCGATTTGAAAAGGTCTTTATGCTATGCTTGCAGAAGCTCCTTCTGCCCATACTTCTTTTCAAAAAATACTATGTGACTTCTCCCAGTCTTCCCTTCTCTAGCTGCATGTATCTGGTTCCTTCTATTACTTTTGACTAGAATAATTGTTTGTCCTTTAACCTGCTCTCTTTCTTGTTCTACCACTTGCTAAGTATTTATTAAACCATGTGTCACACACTGTGCTAATGAACTTATTTGAAACTTATAAAGATATCATCTGTCATGGATACATTTTTACAGTTAAAGACCAATTTTTTACCTCCTATCAGTGACTATGTCCTTGGCTTTCAAGGGCCATCTCCCTTATGTAGCTTACAGGGTTATTGTGAAAATACTATTTTGTATATTTAAAAGTGATGCAGGTGAATAATTATTATTCCCTCCTACATTACTCTGTCAGTTATCCCCTCAACTGGCATGCATCTATAGTCATCCACTTCCATTATTTCAAGTCTCTATATGCATAGAATTCTCTAAATCTAAAAATAATTCTACCAAAAAATCCTACCCTAAACCTCTCCAACTTGTCTATCTACCATAAATCTTTCCTTCCCCTTTCACAATTAAATTTCTTAAAGCAATCTACACAATGTCTCTGATTCCCTATTCACTCCTGAACATCTTGCTATATGATATCTGTTCTCTTTACTGATACTGATCTCTCAAAACTCAGAAATTGTGACTTTGTTACCCAGTCCCAAGGCCTTGGCCCCTGTGTACTTTTTAATACCATTGCTTACCCTCTTCTTCTGTTGACACATTTTCTCTTGATTTCTGAGACATTAGACTTTCCTTATTTACCTCATACCTTTCTTAGCACTCTTTTTCTACCTCCTTTATTGTTTCTTCTTATTCATCCCAAACCCTTAATTTTAGTATTCTTCAAAGTTTGCTACTAGCTCTCTCCCTGTCTCTCTGTCTCTGTCTCTGACTTTTTCTATTTGTTTCTCCTCCATTTCTCTCTTTCTCTCCTTCCCTTCTGATTTCTCCCTTTCCTTCTCTCTCTCTGTCTCTGTCTCTCTCTGTATCTGTATCTGTCTCTGTCTCTGTCTGTCTCTGTCTCTCTTTCTCTGTCTCTCTCTGTCTCT
>JAQQSW010007900.1:0-13592 GCA_028646575.1 Pseudocheirus occidentalis
TGAAAAAACCAGAACTGAACAGAAAATTTGCCATTCAAACACAAGAAGCATAAGAAGGTAAACACTCGAAAGAAATCATAAGGAACTTATCAAAGTTGAACTATTTACATACCAACATGGAAAAACAATAATAGTGACTTAATATCTGTGTGAGTCTAAGGAAGTCACTTAACCTCTGTCTACCTCAGTTTCCTCAACTGTAAAATAGGGATAATAGCACCTACCTCTCAGGGTTGTTATGAAGATCAATTATTTGTAAAGCATGTTTTTGTTTTCATAAAGCTTGGGATATAGTAGGTGCTTAATAAATGTTTGTTTCCTTCCTTCTATCCTTACAGATGTCACTGTTATATCATATGCTAGGAAAAATATTTAGTGGCAGTTATCTATATAATAATGTTCCAAAGAGGATTATCTTTACCCTAGATTTGCCTTCTTTAGAGGGATATTTCTGGAGGGAAGGGCTGCCTTACCTGTGTATCTGCTCCAGCTCTAGGCGATGCTCTTGCAGTCGGTGCTGATAAAGCTGCTGCAGTTCCTCTCGCTTCCTGGTTTCCTTGGCAATAGCTTGCTTTAGCTTGGCCACTTCTATCTTGAGTTCACTCACCTCTGCCTTTCTAGCTTCCTCCAACATACTGGTTTGGGCAAAGGCAGCATCATAACGCTCCAACTCACAGTCCCGTTCCTGTAGGACTTGCAAGTTATAGGTGAAATCCTTTTTCAACTGACTGAGCTTCTCTTTTGCTTCCTGGAGCTGCCGCTGGGCATCTTGTAGGGCTGTTTCCTGCAGTTGGGCTCGGAGGGCCTGTAATGTTTTCCACTCTTCTTTTTTACAAGCCAATAGTTCATCTAGTTCTTTCTCCTGTGGTAGCATTGTAGAGGCTAGAGGAGAAAAAGGGGAAAGTATCAGGGATCCATCTTTGGGAATTTTCTGCCGTTTTCCTCCCCAAGGTAAACTCTTATAATTATATATGTATTCTTGCTCCTATTGCCTCCAATGAGAATCCACTGGCTATCATTCCCTTATCTCCCAATATACTCTCTAGTCTCTCATTATATATTGGTTCCTTCCTAGCTGTCTTCAATAATGTCCTAGTCTCTCCTTTCTTACAAAAAATCCTTACTGGATTCCACTATCCTTGCCAGCTACTGTTTTATAGCTCTCCTACTTTACTCATTTTAACTCCTTGGAAAAAGTCAATTATAGTTACTGCCTCTACTTCCTATCCTCGTTATTCTAAATTAACTGTAATCTGGCTTCTGACCTCATCACTGAACTGAAAGTGCTTTCTCTGTTATGAATGATCTCTTTCTCTTGGATTTTGTTGGCAATATAAAGAAATGCTGATATTGTTGTGGATTTATTTTAAATCCTGCTACTTTGCTGAAGTTATTGTCACCTAAATTTGCAAAGTTTTAGAATTCTGATTTATGCAATGATTAACCAAAAGTCTAAAAGAAACAAGTCACTAACTTTCTGCAAAAAGAAACATTTTCAGATATGATTAATGTGGGAATTTTTCCTTTTCCTATATCAATGCCTTTGTTTAGTTCTTTGCTAAGTCTCAGGACCATATGCTTTTGCATCAACAAAGCTCCCTTTGCCTAAAGAGAAGGTCTGATTGAATTCTTTCAAAAGTGAACCAGCAGGAACGGTTAGGTGGCACAGGGAACAGAGTACCAGTCCTGGAGTCAGGAGGACCTGAGTTCAAATCTAGCCTCAGGCACTTAACACTTACTTACTAGCCATATGACCTTGGGCAAGTCACTTAATCCCAATTGCCCTGCCATCCCCCCTACAAAAAGCAAAAAATTAAAAAATAATAATTTTTTAAAAAGTGAACCAGCTCTCCCTATTCTGGCTTCATCAACTTATAAATTGTGTTAGCATGTAACTGCATAAGTTCTGATCATTTTTTTTCTTCTTGTTTTGTTGTGATTTCTTGCTCATCTGTTATTCTGCTGACTGGATTTACTGCCCTCTTGTCTTTAACTAGATTGATCAAAAGTTGATCAATTTTATTAGTCTTTTCAAAGAACCCATTTTTAGTTTTATTTATCATTTCTAAACAGGTTTTTGGGTGGGGAGGCCCAGTTTATTTCTTCTCTGGTTTTTAATATTTGTTCTTTCGTGATTATTTTATTGTTGTTGTTCAGTCATTTTAGTCTGACTCTTCACGACCCCATTCGGGGTTTTCTTGGTCATTTCCTTCTCCAGCTCCTTTTACAAATGAAGAAGTGACTTCCCTAGGGTCACAGAGCTAGCACACGTCTGAGGCCAGATTTGAACTTAAGAAAATGAATCTTCCTTACTTTAAGCCTAGAACACTGTGTCATTTAGCTGCCTTGTGCTCATTTTAGGTTGGTTTATTTCTTGGCTTTCTAATTTTAAAAAATGCATATTGAGGTAATTAATTCTCTCTTTTCCTATTTTGTTACTGTATATTTCTAGAGATATAATTTTTCTCCATGAAATGCTTTAAACCATCCCAGAAATTTTGGCATATTATTTTCTTTCACATACTTTGTTCATTATTTCTATGATTTATTATTACCTACTTATTACTTAGGATTTCATTATTAAGTCTCCAATTGTATCTGTATCCTTTGACTGTATCTGTGTTCCCTGAACCAATGACTATTTTTATTGCATTATGGTCTATAAAGGATACATTTATTATTTTTTAATTTTTACATTTGTTTGCTATTTCTCTGTGAACTGACAGTCAACTTTTTAGATTTCTAAATATTTTATCTTTTTTACAATCACATGTAAAAACAATTTTTAGCATTCATTTTTAAAATTTTTATTCCAAATTCTATCTTTCCCTCCTTTTCTTTCCTTTTCCCCTCTATGAGACAGTAAGCCACATGATACAGATTATATATGTACAACAGGACTGCACAATTTGAGGCCTCCAGGCCATTTATGGCACAGCAAAGGATTTCAGGTGGCCTGAAAAAAATGTAGAGGAAAACATCCTTTACATGTAGAGGAAATCTGGTGTGCCATAAGTGGACTGTGGGCCATAAGTAGTCTGCAAGGCACAGATTGTGCAGGCCGAATATACAGTCATGCAAAGTATATTTCCATAATAATCATGTTGTGAAAGATAACAGAACAAAAAAAAAACAAGAGAAATAAAAAGAACAAAAAGGATCCTGCTTCAATCTGTCTTCAGACTCCATCAACTCTCTCTCTCTAGAGGAAGATAGCACATTTGATCATAAGTCTTTCAAAATAGTTCTAGATTATTGTATTGCTGAGAATGGCTAAGAAATTCAGTTCTTCAACATACAATATTGCTGTTATTGTGTACAATGTTCTTCTGTTTCTGCTCTATCAGTTCATATATATCTTCCCAGGTTTTTCTGAAAGCATCCTACTAGTCATTTCTCATAGCATAACTATTCTATCACAATCATACACAACTTTTTCAGCCATTCCCCAATTTATGGATACTCCCTCAATTTCCAGTTCTTTGCCACCACAATAAGAGCTGCTATAAACCTTTATGTACATATAGATCTTCTTCTTTTTAAATTTGATCTCTCTGGTATATAAACCTAGTAGTGGTATTGCGGGATCAAGGGATATATATAGTTTTATAGCACTAGGGACATAATTCCAAATAGTACCGAACAGTTCACAACTCCACCATTAGTGTCCCAATTTTCCACATCCCCTCCAACATTTGTTATTTTACTTTCCTGTCATATTAGCCAATCTGCCAAGGTTGAGGTGGTACCACATTTTAATTTGTATTTCTCTAGTTTTTAGTGATTTAGAGCACTTCTTCATATGACTTTACATAGCTTTGACTACTTCATCTAAAAATTGCCTGTTGATATCCTTTGACTATCAATTAAGGAAAGACTTGTCTTCTTATAAATTTGACTCAGTTCTTTATATATGTGAGAAATGAAGCCTTCATGAGAAAATCTTGCTTTAAATTTTTTTTTCACAATTACGATTACTGTGTATTTTCCTCTGTCTTATTTTTCCCATTTATCTTTCTCTCTTTCATCCTGTCCCTCCCTCCTCAAATTTTGCTTCTAACCAACACCTCCCCCAAACTGCCCTTCCTTCTATCAGTCCTTCCTTTTCTCTTATCCCTTCCCTCCCCTACTTCCCTGTAAGGTAAGATAGATTTCTATACCCAACTGAGTATGTTATTCCCACTTTGAGCCAATTCTAATAAGAGTATGGTTCAAATATTGTCTGCCACTCTCCTTTCTTCCCTTGCACTCTTACAGGCTTTTTTCTTACAGGCTTTTCCTTGCCTCTTTTATGTGAGATAATTTATGCAATTCAACTTCTCCCTTCCCTCAATCTCCTCTTGCACCCCTCTTTTTAATCCCTTAATTTTATATTTTTTAAAAATATATTTCCATCATAATCAGTTCATACCTATGCCCTCTGCCTATGCAAATTCCTTCCAATTGCCCTAATAATGAGAAAGTGTTTAGGACTTACAAGTACCATTTTCCCAAGTAGGAATATATGTTTAACCTTATTGAATCCCTTATGAGTCCTCTTTCCTATTTACTGTTTTATGCTTGAGTCTTATATATAAAAGTCGAATTTTGTATTCAGTTCCAGTCTTTTCATCAGGAATGCTTGAAAGTACTCTAATTCAATGAATATTTATTTTTTTCCCCTGAAGGATACTTATATTTCACTAGGTGGATGATTCTTGGATATAATTCTAGCTCCTTTGCCTTCTGGAATATTATATTCCAAGCCTTCCAATCCCTTTATGTAGAAGCTGCCAAATGGTGTGTGATCCTGACTGTAGCTTCATGATATTTGAATTAGTTCTTTTTGGCTGCTTGCAATATTTTCTCCTTGACCTTGGAGTTCTGGAATTTGGCTATAATATTTCTGGGAGTTTTCATTTTGGGAACTCTTTAAGAAGGTAATCAGAGAATTCTTTAAATTTCAATTTTATCCTATGATTCCATGATATCAGAGCTACTTTTCTTAATAATTTCTTAAAATGTGATGTCTAGGTTTTGTTTTAAATATGACTTTCAAGTAGTTCAATAATTTTTTAATTATCTTGCGGGGGGGAGAGGAGGGGAGAAAATCTGAAACTCAAGTGATTGTGTAACTGAATCTTGTAAACTAAAAGTAAATAAACAAGTCAATAAATTTTTAAAAAATAAAATAAAATAAATTATGTTGCATAAATCTATCTTCCAAATGAGTTGTTTTTCCAATGAGATACATTCTTTTTCATTTTTCTGATTTTTTTTTCTTGATCTCTCATGGAGTTATTAGCTTCCACTTGCCCAATTCTAATTTTTAAGGAATTATTTTCTTCAATGAATCTTGTACCTACTTTCCCATTTGGCCAATTCTGCTTTTTTAAAGAGTTCTGTCCCCTGGATTTTTGTGTCTCTTTTACCCTTTGGCCTATTCTCTTTTTTAAGATGTTATTATTTTTAGTATTTTTTTGTGCCTCTTTTGCAAGAGGCATGATTTTTCTTTTCATGATTTTCTGGTATCAGTTCCATTTCTTTTCCAAATTCTCCATCTACCTTTCTTATTTGATTTTTTAAAATAATTTTCTTTTAGCTCTTCCAGGAATTTTTTTTTTTAGGGACTGAGACTGATTCACATTTTTCTTTTTTTTACTTCCATTTAACAAATATTTATTAAACACTAAGATTGTGCCAAGTTTTCTACTGAGCACTTACGTATAAAGAGAAAAGGGAAACATTATGCTGTTCTTCATATTATATCTTCTGACAGAATGTAAGCTCTTTGCAAGTTCTATGAATAGTATAGTATGAATAATAGTACAAACCATTTTTTGAGGATTCTTATTCCAACTTTCCCTTCCACTGACAGGTCAGATCCCATATATATGATATATAAGATATATGGCTATATCTTCCCTTCAGAATTCTTTTTTTTTCCTTTTTTGGTGGAGGCGGGGCAGGCAGAAATACATAATAAATCTTTTCTGGGGTTATCTTTTGATGTCCCAGTCAATCCAATACTTCTGCTCGTCAGCCAAATACATTTGTTTTGTCATATCATTTAGTTGCTGTTAATTTATTTTTTTGCACATGAAACTGCAAATCTATTATGTATCATTTGCTTTTCTTTTCTAATATATAATAAAGTTTATCATGTAACTTTTTTTTTGCCTTTCATGCCCTCCCCTCCCTGAGATGGGTATCATTAATACAATTATGTGTTTTGTGTGTGTGTGTGTGTGTGTGTGTGTGTGTGTAAATCCATACTATACATATAGTTCTATTTATCAGTTCTTTCTCTGGATGCAGACAGCATCTTCCTTCATAGGTCCTTTGTAAGTTAATTTGGCTATTTATAATACTCAAAATTACCTGGTTACTGAAAGCTGTTCTTAAAACAATACTGCTCTTACTATATACAACATTCTTTTGGTTCTGCAGGTTTTGCTCTTCATAATTTAGTGCAGGTTTTTGTTTTTCTAAAATGAGAGAACTCATAATTTCTTATAGCATAGTAGTATTCCATCACAATCATATATGACAATTTGGTTAGCCATTCACCAGTTGATGGGTATCCACACAATTTCCAGTTCTTTGCCATCAAAAAGAACTGCTGTAAATATTTTAGAACAAATAGGTTATTTTCCTTTTTCCCTAATCATCTTGGGAAACAGACCTAATAGTGGTACTGATAGATTGAAGGGTATGAGCAGTTTTATGACTCTTTGGGCATAATTCCAAATTACTGTCCAAAATGGTTAGACCATTTCACAGTTCCATCAACAGCAAATTAGTGTCTCAACTTGCCCACATCCCCTCCAATATTTGTCACTTTCCCCTCACATTTTTCTTTGAGGCTTTGCATATAGCTCTTTTGATTTTGTTGTCTTCTCAGTTTGTGTTTTGATCTTCCTGTCACCATAGTAACTTTGTATAATCACCTTCTTTTTTGGCTGTTTGCTGAATTTCCTGCCTATTTCTGAACTGGGTAGAGGGGCACTATCTTTAGCTTCAGGTTTTTTGTGTTGCTGTTTTCAGAACTAGCTCTAGGGGTCTGTAAGTTTTCAGTTCTTCTGAAGTGGTATGATCTAAGGAGCTGTGGACATTGCTCTCCCAGCCTGTGTTCTGCTCTGTGAGCCATTCTTTTCTGCACTTGAAATGTGACCAGTTTCCTTGCTCCTGCTAATGCCCCTCCTTACCCTGATATTGCAACCTCATACAAGGCAGTGCAACAGAGTTCTGCACCAGCAACGGGTCCCCTGTAATCTCCTTCTGACCAGTTGTCTGACCTCCTCATTGTCTGCTGGCTGAGAGCTCCAGAAGTTGCTGCTGCCAGTTCAGTCTGGTTTTCCTTATAGTAATATCTCAAATGCCTCTTTGTTACTGAATGTCCATCTTTTTTCACTGTTTAGCATATATCTTTTGTCTTGTATGGTTAAGCTCAGATCTGCAGTGTAGCTCACTCTGGTCTATATCTTGAATTCCATTGCTCATCAGAATTCATTATGCTATTTTCTCTTATGTTTTCTACTGGGGTACAGAATAGTCTTGTTATTTGAATGGCCTTTCCTTTATATTTACAAGTCTTTCTCCTGATCATTTGCAGAACTTTGCATACTGAGCATATTTTCTTTTAATCTTAGTTTTTTTGCTCCTCCTAGATTGCCCTTCACTTTTGTATATTTGTATTCCCAATCTATTATTCTCTTTGCTTTTTTTTTTTTGGTAAGGCTTGCCATTGCAGGTTTTGCTTTTTCTATTCTATATATTATTTTTTGCCCTATGGAACTTAAATTCTACTCTAATATATCTCATTTCTCTTTTGAACCAATCAGGAATAGCATGTTGTAGCTCTCCATTCTCTACAGGGTTCTCTGTCTCACCAAGTGTAGAATCATTTTCCTCTCCCTTACAGCATTTATTCATAGATGCTTGAATTTGTTTACTATATCTATAAGTCATATTTCCTTCTGTTGTTTTCCTGCTGTAATTATCTGCTAATATCCAAGGTCTTTCAGTTTTCTTCTCCCTAAATTGTTTTGTAATTTTGGTCTTCCCTCTACCCATTCATTTTCCTTATTGTTCACTTTCTGACTACTATAGAGTATATATATATAATTTTGGCTTCTTTGAGGTCTGGATCTGGAAGCATCTCAGTTTTCCACACTGAGCAATTCAGAATTCACTGGCCTAGATCTATACCTCAACTAACTTTTGGGTGGTCAGAATTAGCCCCAGCTAGATGCTGTGCCTTTTCCTTCAGGCTTAGTGGAATGCTATACAACCCCCACCTCCACCCCAAAACACACACACACACACACACACACACACACACAGAGTGTCCTGTCCCACTCCCTCTGTTTCTTATTTCTTTGCCGTACTACCACTGGAAGTTCAGAGCTTTGCAGCACTGGTGCTATAGGACTGTCTACCCCAGCACTAGCTCTAAGGACATTAAGGAGTTGTTGGCAGCTGTCTGCACCAGAGTCAGCAGATCAAAGCTTTTTAGCACTGGTCCTACAGAGTTGGAATCCCAGCAGGCTTTTGTTCCTGAGGCATTATGGGTGACTGAATATCTGAGCTATGGCTACCTATCACAACCAGGGTAAATTTCCAAAGCCTGGAGCCATGCTTTTCAGGCAATGGAGAGAGAGAAGGAGGGGGAGACTGGGGCATTAGCATGGATTTTGAAATAAATCTGCATCCTGTCTTTAGGTCTGCAAGCACAGCCTCATTGAAGGTATTGTGGAAGGTGAGGGAGGGGTACTGGGTAAGCTCAGAGTCAGTGAACATCAATCAGTCCAAGGATTTGAAGGGTTTTTTAGTCTTTTTTTGGCTTCTTAGTGTCCTAGACCATGGAAACACCTAAAGTTGCTTTATCTTTAGTGCCTAAGTTCTATTTTGAAGAGATTTAAGAGGTCATGGCAATCAAAAAAAAATCTCGTTTTCCACTCTGTTGCTCATGTGACATAGAAGTCTTCTCACATCCATCTTTTCTTTCATTTGTGGTTAGGTTCAGATTTTCAGGGCAGATGACCTTGGGCTGCATCTTGAGTTAAATTGCTCTTTGGAACATCTTCCATTCTCTCTTGTACTTTCCAGTTACGTGTAGAATAGTCTTGTGTTTTTCAAATTTACTTTCCTTTATATTTGAAAATCTTTCTCCTGGTCACTTACACAATTTGTTGTTTCTCAATAGAACTGCTAAATTAAAAGACTGTGTTTTGGAATTTGTGGCATAATTTTTTTTTCTGGAAGTGATACATGAATTATTTTGATTAGCACTTTCCTTTCTTTGTCCAGAAGTTCTAGGAAAGTTTTCTTATGTGATTTCTTGAGTTATGGCATTGAGATTTTTTTTTTACTTGCTACGTTCTTCTCATAGGTTGGTAATTCTTAACTATTTTCTACATATCCTGTCTTTGAGATCAAGGTTTTGCTGATATATTAACCATGCTTTCCTTTAATGTTATTGCTTTTTGCTTCTCTTCTTCCAGGTTATCTTCGCTGCCATATATTTGCATTTTCAATTAGTTACTCTCTCTTCTGTTTTTTTGGTGAGACCTGTCACTGTGGATTCAAATTTTTCTACCTAGCTAACTATTTCTGTTGTGCAGGTCATATATTCTGCTTTTTGTAAGCTAACAAAATAAAATAATGCAGTGATATAGCCCAGATACAGAATGCCCTCCTGTAGCTAAAGTACTATATGGAAAGGTCCCTTTATCTCTGACACAGACACACCCCAGAAAATAGAGAAGGCTTCAGAAGATGTTATTAAAGGCACATTGTCAATGCCCTTGTAACAGATTTATCACTATTAAACTTCTGTGTTCTCTATGCCCAAGACTTCAGTCAGTTTGAAGCATGACTGAACCTTCCCAGAGAAAACAGAAACATACAAAAAAGTCATCTATTAACATTAGGTTCCTGTAATACATTACTCTTTCATAAAGACATTTTATATGGCTTTCCTTCCATTGGGGATTTATCAATTAATCAATAAATTTTATTAAAGTGCCTACTACGTGTCATGCACAAAAATTAAACAGCACCTGCCATCAAGAAGCTTCCATTCTATCTAAGAAAGTAGCACATTCAAATATATTTGTATATTAATACAAGATAAATACAAAGTAATGGGAATGGGGGAGACAAGAATGGGAAGGTGGAACAGAGGAGGGGGAGACACTACTAGCTGGGGAAATCAGGAAAGGCTTCATGTAGAAGGGATTCTAAGAAGTGAAAGGTGGTGGTGCACTCCAGGTGTGGGGTAGGGATACCATGAGATGGTAGGGGAGTGATAAAGAGCTGTAAAGGTAGTTTGGTGTCATGTCATAAAGAGATTTGAATACCAAATAGGTGAGTTTATATTTGATCCACTAGAAGTTTGAGTAGTATGATGAAGGCAAACTGGCTCTTTTTTTTTTTTGGCTTTTTGGAGGGCAGTTGGGGTTAAGTGACTTGCCCAAGGTCACACAGCTAGTTTTTTGTGTTAAGTGTCTGAGGCTGGATTTGAACTCAGGTACTCCTGACTCCAGGGCTGGTGCTCTGTTCACTGCCACACCTAGCTGCCCCAGACTGGCTCTTGAGGAAAATCATTTTAGAGGATGTGTGCAGAATGGGCTGGAGAGGTAGAGACTAGAAGAAGTAAGAACAAAAAAGAGGCTATTACAACAGTCCAGGAGAGAAGTGAATTAAGATGGTAGCTGTTCGAGGCTTGGCAGTAGCAATCACTATTTTTGCACACACACCCCTACCTAAGTTCAGATGAATCATTTTCCTGGTTAGGATAACACTATGAAATGAGAACTCAAGTTCAGAATAATGATCCTAGGCCACTAGAAAAAACTCAACATATTGTATTTGCTAAGGCAAGAGAAGTATATTAATACATTTTAAAAACATTAAAAAGAGGTTGGGGGCAGAGGGAAGGTATGGCTCATGGAATTCTGCTAAGCCTTCAGTTAACTAAAAGAAAAATTTAATAAGCGATAATTCCCCATTTGGTGCCTAGTATTGTGCTGGACACACTTCTGAACAGTTTTAAGTACTTTATAATTGATGTGATTCCTCTGAGAACTTCATTTAATCACAGCTTAACTAACGGTAGTGAAAATCAAGGAATCTCAAAGTAAAGCAATTATAGCCAAAATTCCACCTCTAATTATTACTATGTAACCTTGAGTAAGTCATATAACTTCTCTGGACCTGAAATTATCTGTAAAATGAGGCAGTTGTACCAGACGGCCTTGAAGGTTCATTATAATTTTAGTCACACGTTCCTAAAACCTCAACAAATGAAATCTTTTCACAGTCACTAGTTAGACAGCTTGCAGAAGTAGAAACCTTGTTTTGGCAATAACTCAGGTACTACCACACTTCTGAACCTTTGACACATCACCTCGAGATTTCTATTCCAATTATTATAGCATGTGGTGAATTCAATTTTAGTTAATAGTTTAGATTAAGTATTCTAGTTAATATAAGTATCAAATATTTTTATTAAGCTTACCACCTCAAAAATTATAATATTCAAAAAGTAATATAGTAAAATCTATAACACTGAAATTAAAATGAACACATTTTAATTTTCTTTTGATAATTCAGAAATCATATTTCAGTTTTCTTTTGTGTAGTGTCTCTCTCCAATAGACTGTAAGCTCCATGGAGGTAAGGACTGTCTTTTTTCTTATTTGTATCTCCACAGCACAGGCCCTGGAACAAAGCACTTAATAAATGTTCATGGCATTGCATTTATATTGTACCTCAGGATTTTGCATTATCTTTAAGTCATAGTGTTATATATATATCACCTTATATTTGTACAATATTTCATGTTTTTCAAGATATTTATATGTATGTGATTTCAACTGAACTTGAAATATTACTACTATATATGTCATTTTATGACATATATAGACATAATTCCTTGCCAACTATTATAAATTCGTATTTTATGTTAGCACCTTAAGCTTTACAAAATATTTTACATACATTATCTCATTTGAACCCCACAACAAGCCAGTGAAGCCAACCTCTAAAGATATCATTATGTACTAGAGGTATCATTATTCCCATTTTAGACAAGAAACTGAGGCTCAGAGAGGTTAAGACTCCAGACACAAAGATAGTAAGTGCCAGAGTCAGTATTCAAAACAGAATCTCTCCTGACTCTGAGCCTAGGGCTCTTTTCATTATACCATACTGCAACCCTATTCTGCCACATACCAGTTGTGTGACTTTGAGTAAATCATTTAACTTCTCTCTGCCTCAGTTTCCTTACCTTTAAAATTAGAATATTGTGACATAGGCTGGGCCAATATGATGAAAATTAAAATTCTACCTAAATGAATTTACTTATTCAGTGCCATACCAATCAAACTACCCAAAAATTAAAGAGCTAGAAAAATAATAGGGGCGGAGCCAAGATGGTGGCGTAGAAGCAGGAGAACTCTGCAACTCCCCCCATAACCACCTCAAATACCTATAAAATATGATGCTAAACAAAATTCAGAGCTCCAGAACCCACAAAATTACAGGAAAACACATCTCCTGCTGAAGGTAGCCTAGCAGGCTGGACGGGAAGGGATCATCGCAGAGCGATGAGAGGCAAAACCAGCCTGGCCTGAAACCGGACTTAAGCCCCAGGGTGGTCAGGACAAGCCAGTGGAACTCAGCTAAATTTGGGGGAAAGGAGCAGGTCCGACCAACTGCCCCCAGGGCAAGAAATCAGCAGAAGCCGCGGCCCTGCAGCTGCCTCCACATGGCTGCTTCAGAGCTCCTGGCATGCAGATTGCAGGGGGGCCAAGCAATCATTCAGAAGCTAAGTGCTCTTGCCTTTACCTGCCTGGATCAGGATCCTGGTCTTGGATGGTGGTCCTGAGGTGTGTAACCAGTGAGCCAAAGCTAGTGGGGGCTGCAAAGATGCTGGCCTCCTAATAACTCCAACAGCTGTGAAAACCCCAGTGATTTGGGACAAAGCTCTCCCCCAAGGAAGCAGAGATCTACTGTGACTCAAAAATCAAGTTAATTGACTGACTGAATCATGAGCAGGCAAAGGAAGCAAACCAAGCTCAGCGATCCAAATTTAGATTCCTTACTGGGGGACAAAAAGGATCAAAGCATGGAATAGGAGGAAGACAACACAGTCAGAACTCCTGTACCAACAGCTTCCAAGAAAAATGTAAACTGAATATAGGCTATAGAGGAGCTTAAGAAGGATTTTGAAAACCAAATAAGAGAAGTGGAGGAAAAATTGGGAAGAGAAATGAGAATGATGCGAGAAAATCATGAAAAGAGAGTTCAACAACCTGACTGAAGAAAATAACACCTTAAAAAACAGATTAACTCAAATGGCAAAAGAGGCCCAAAAAGTCAATGAGGAGAAGGCGGCCTTAAAAAGTCAAATTTGCCAGACAGAAAAAGAATCTCAAAAGCATTCTGAAAGGGCGGCTAGGTGGCGCAGTGAATAGAGCACCGGCCCTGGAGTCAGGAGTACCTGAGTTCAAATCCGGCCTCAGACACTTAACACAAAAACTAGCTGTGTGACCTTGGGCAAGTCGCTTAACTCCAACTGCCCTCCAAAAAGCAAAAAAAAAAAA
>JAQQSW010007901.1:0-13592 GCA_028646575.1 Pseudocheirus occidentalis
GATGATGAAGATGATGAAGATGATGATGATGATGATGACAGGGAGTGCTGGGTTAACTCAGCCCCTTCTCTAGAGGAAGCTATGAAGGCTTCCAACCTTATTATACTAGTAACAGAACTCAGACAATTTCTACTCTTATGAAGGAATACCTTAAATCATACTAGAGAGATGGCATTTTTTCCCAACAGAGATACATTGTCCACTCTCCCACAATGTTGTCTCTGCCGTGGTTACTCTCCTCACCTTAAGGGACATGTATACAATACTCTTCTCCTAAAGAGGCTGGCAATGCCCAGAAACCCCTTACTTTCTAGAAGGCTTGGTTACTAATGCTGAAGTTATATGTATGAACCTCTTCTGCTCCTCATGAAATTGATGCTGAAAAATGGGAAATGGACAAAGGAAAGGACATTAACTCTTATAACAACTGCAGACAGGAGTCTAAGTGATATAGATAAATTCTTTAGAAATGTCATTTATAGAAGAAAGGTACTTAATATTTGGTCCTAATATATTCCTTGATCGATCCCCTTTTCCCCTCAGATAACATTGAGTTTTTATGGAAAAAAATACAGAAAATCATGTTCATTTTCTTCTTTTTTCAATTAAGTTAGTAATAGCATAATTGTGAATGATTACACTATTGAAAATATTTTCTTAGAGTTATTGGGCCTTAAGCTTTATGTCAGAATCCATAAAAATAATCTAATCCAGTATCCCTCTTAAAACTGAAACTTATTTTAACATCCATGACAAAAGATGATTTGGACTCCTCTTAAACATTTCTTTCTTTTTTCTTTTTGCAGGGGCAAAGGCAGGGCAATCGGGATTAAGTGATTTACCCAAGGTCTCACAGCTGATAAGTGTTAAGTGTCTGAGCCTGGATTTGTACTTAGGTCCTCCTGATTCCAGGGCCAGTGCTCTATTCACTGAACCACCTAGCCACCCCTTGAACACTTCTAATAGCATGGAACTCACTACCTCACAACCCTCCTACAAATGTTTTCTGTGTCCTCTGGTTCGTCAGCTTTAAAGCACGGTGCCCAGAATTGTATCTTAAATTTATGCAAGTTCACTATTATAAGTCCTTATGCCATTTATTTTAAAAGTTCCAAATATTTCATTTAACCAGGTGGTAAAAGTTCTAAGGTAAATTTTTCCAACACTAAAGTCACACTAATCCAGACAGAATTAAGATGAGCATGTATTATTTTTAATCTTTAATTTTCTATGGAGACTTGGAAATTAATTATTTCTCAAGATTTCCTCATTACATTTGGTCTATTCCCATAAACCCTGAGAGGGATACGTGTGTGTGTGCGTGTGCGTGTGTGTGTGTATATGCGTGTGTGTGGCTAAGAGGACTGCCACTGTAGAAACTAAAAATAATTATTATTTATTTATAGGCACTTTATAAACATTATCTCATTTTACTCTGTCACCAACATTGTGAAGTAGGTGCTATTAACCCCCTCCCCATTTTACAGATGAGAAAATTGAGGTATGCATTTAAGTAATTTTCTCAGGATCATATAAAAAGTAGTAAATGCCAGTGGTAGGATTCAAACCTTGACCTTCCTAACTCTATGTTAACATTCTACTAGATAAAACCAGCCCGGAAAGTGGCCAAGAAAGCTATATGCTGAGTGGTGAAGATATCACTCTGTCCTCTGCGGATATTCAGATGTAGGACCTTATACAATCTGACCTTAACACTGTGATTCAGAGCAGAAATATAATGAGATTTTTTTCTGGAAGACAATGGGGGCACATTCCTATGCTTGCTCATATTCAGAGATAGTTATTGTAACAAGCTATATATTCCATGTTAATTTTTCTGTGCTGTGGTTGAGATTACCCTGGATGTGACCTGTAGAGAACTTAGCAACTTGAAGCAATAATTCTTACATACCATTTTTTTCTCATAACACGTATTTGCCATCATCATTTTCCCAATAGAGCATGAAAAAGGCTAGGAGCTGTTCGTATACCCCTGCACCCAGCATTTTGCTGTGGCAGGATTTTGCTGAAAATATTTTTCTTCAGTGGTCACATCCCAGCTTGATCTTTTTTCTCATCAACTGCTCCTAAGAGCTATATCTTGAGCCACTGTTGAGTTCCAGTAGATGTCACTGTTGGAATCCAAGAAGCTTGGATTCTCTTGGAATCCATCTTGGAAACCATCCAGTCCTAAGGTCCTGTGAGACAGATGGGGAGTGTGTTCAGCTGTTCAACTCTGGCCAACCAAGAAAGGTCCTTGGGGGGGTCCTTAGACTTGAGGTTTTGATAGCACGCTTTCTTCATAGTTTTTTTTTATTCCTGCTTTTCTTCATTAAGAAAAATAAATAGGAGGGATATAGCTTGGTGTGAGTTTAGGATGAGCCACCAAATGCAAATACCTCAAATGCATGGGATACATACTAGAGAGAATGATGGATTTGAAGGCAGATGAACCAGATTTGACCCTGTATACATATTTGCAACATATATAGACTTAGTTTGTTTAACAGTGAGCCCCCCCAATACCTCAGTTTCCTCATCTGTAAAATGAGGAGGTTGTACCAGATGACCTCTAAGAGGTGATGTGTATGGTAAATGAAGCTATGGATTTAGAGTCAGGAAGACATAGCATTGCAGACTTAAAACCTAGAAGGGACCTCAGAGATTGTCCCTTCCAACTCACTGTAACACCATGCACCAGCAGATTCCCAAAAGAATGCTACTGTGAATAGCTTTTAAGATTCAGATTACACAGTAATAGTGAATACTCTGTTTATTCCATTACAAATCAAGGCAAACATTCACAATATAATATTTACAACATCACATCTTATCATAGAAAGTCACAATATGATGTTTATAACAGCTTAATATTAGAATGGCCACACAGTTTTCACTACAGTGGTCACAATATTTAGAACAAGGAACAAAAGAATAATCATCTGGTTTCCCTAAGGGGGAAACCCTTCTCACTTAATCATTCAGTCAATCAATTCACAATACATCAATCATCTACTCATGGGGCAACCACTAACTTAATCAGTCACAATACAATAATCAAACTTCCACTCACTGGGCAACCCTTAATTTAATCAGTCACTTGTCTAGCATTCAGTCACTAAGCTAGATTCCCAATTACTAAATATCATTGATCACTAATACAGTCATTAGAAAACCACGCAAACTCTCTACCCCTTGGTGTCCAGCAAACCTCAGTTTTGTCCAACAGGAGGCCTTTTCTTCATCTTGACTCTGGGTGGTCTTTCTGATTCCCTCGATCCCCTTCCATAGTCCCAGCTCCCTCCTGAATCCACAAAACAGTCACCTGGATACAGAAGCGGACAGCTGCCAGGTTCTCGTCCAGTCTTCAGAGGTAGACAGCTCCCAGGTCTTTGACCAGTCCTCAGGGCAGTCCCTGGCACACACTGAAGTGCACAGGGTCCAGCACATCTCAAACCCTTCACCACTTCTCTTGCGGAGAGCTCAAGGATCAGGCAGGCCATGAATAAACAAAGTCTTATCCTATTCATGCTTCTTCAGTCTTCCAGCAGTTCAGCTGGCCCTAGGACCCAGAAAGAATATCAGCCTTCTGTTTGACTTTCACCAGATTCTGGTCTCAGGAAAACTCCATCTCAGGTCTCAGTTAGCTTCCAGATGCTGGGAGAGAAACTCTCTCTCTCTCTCTCTCTCTCTCTCTCTCTCTCTCTCTCTCTCTCTCTCTCTCTCTAATTAAAAAAAATTGATCAGGATGCATGATCAAAAAGTTTGGAAATGATTAGCCCCAAGTTGATACTGGTCCATTAATGATTATTCTTTGAGCCTGGTTACTCAACCAGTTGTAAATTCAACCAGCACTGCGTTTGTCTAATGCACCTTTCCATCTGGCATCATATCTACATCTGCTTTGCTGCAACTTGTCTTCATATACTCTTTGTTCTGTTCTCTGAAGCCAAGTAAGAATGAGACTCATCTCTCTTTCATGTGTCAGCCCTTTCTTGCATTAGCTGCTGTCTGCTTCTTCAGACATCCCTTTAAATGACCAACAATTTCCAATTCCCTTAAATGAGACTTGTATGCCCTCCTCTGCATTCTCTCTAATGTCCTTCTTGAAGGTGGCCCCAGAGATAAACAGAGTATTTCAGATACACTTTGATCAGAGTAGCCTATTAGCTTTCTTGGCCGCCATATTGGCCTGTTGAATCCTGCTGTACTTGACAATCATGAAAATCTTTTGATCTTCTCAAATATCTTGCCTGTTGAACTATGCCTCTTATACCTCATAAAGCTGATCTTTTAAAATATGACTATAATGTTTTACATTAATGTTATCAATTTTTTATATTTCCCATTTCCACTCTCTAAAATATGAGTTCATTATTATACATAGCTAATAATTAATTGACCAAAAGTAATCAGAATGAAATATTAAATATCATCTTGTCAGCTTAATGTCTATATCTTTTGGATTAGATGTTAATATAATATTGCTTCATTTTCAAAAGCTGATTTTCCTAAACAAAAAGTTGTGAGAAGAGTCATGTTTTTCTATATTTATACAAATCTCTTTGATGTCTAACTTAATAAAAGACATCTGGTTTCTCTTTTCTGCCCTGAATTCATTCTATCATGCCATGTCATTTTGGTTGAGATACATGAAGAAAATTTGGCCTCACAGACATGCAGTTTGAAAAGGAAGGGATATTTTAAGAGACATATAACATCTCAGTATTATTATGAAAATAGTTTTGACTGATCAGATCCCCTGAAATGGTCTCCCTGGGAGTCCACAGGTCACCCTTTGAGAAGCACTATTATATGTCAAGAGAAATTTTGTCCCTCTCCACCCTTCTCCTTTCTCCCTCTCCTTTTCCAGGTAGCACCATGGATAGAGCACTAGATTTGGTGGCAGGAAGACCCAAGGTCAAAACTGGCCTCAGACTCGAACTCCATTACCTTTTACAAGTCTCTCAGTCTCTCAATTTCCTCATCTGTAAAATGAGTACCTACATTAAGTGTTAGGATTAGATGATATAACACATGGAAAGTACTCTGCAGAACTCAGAGCGATATGAATTAAAGTACTTTACTGTTGTTATTTCTCCCTCACCAGTCCCTTCTCTCTTAGCCTAATGAGAATCTCATTTACTGACCAAACCTGAAATTGTCTTATATTAATTCCCCTTAGGGACCTCTGCAGCTGGTCCCTGCTCTTTCTCCTAACTGATCTTGCCCTCTCTGGCCGCCCCTAGCTCTTTTTATCTTTCTCCCCACACTGCTAAGGCATGCCACCTGTGCCTTGAACCAGAAAAAAATAGGAAACACCATCAGTGACACAGTGCTCATGCCTCTCCATGAGAGGCCTCCTTCCATGCTGAAATGAAGCCTTTAAAGGAAATTCTGGGTCTGACCCTGAGGTCATCCAAAGAGCACAGACTGTGTCAGGAAACCCAGGTTGGTGTCCTCGCTCTGTCAGCATGGGCATTCTGCATCCTCATCTGCAAAGTGGGAACCCTTGCAGTTACCCTCCCCCTCTCACAGAGGCCTTGTGAGGAGAGGACTCTGAAGATCTCTGAAGACTTGTGTGGGATTGTGCTCTCCTTGTCTCTAGTCCCTCCCCTTTTTCTTTCCTAAACTCAAGCATCCTCCACCTTTCCTGCTGACATCAGACTCCCAGGCTCCCCATAGGATATGCAGGCATTGCCAGTCTTTCTTTCTGTCCTGAATTGGCATGTCTGCAATCTGATCACTGGACTTAGGGACATCAGCATAGATTTAATGCTCCTGCCACACATCTAAAAGGCTGGTTCTCTCATTTGTGCCCAGTCCACAATACCACTTTCATATATGATGGGAAAATTATCTGCCTTTGACTCTGGGGCTTTGGGGCTGTAGGATCATAGGATCACAGATTTAGAGGTTGAAGGCACTGCAGAAGTTAAATCACTTAAACCACATCAAGTTAAATCAGTATTTTTGAGGCAGCTAGGTTGTGTAGTGCCTAGAGCACTGGCATTATAGTCAGACAGATCTGAATTCAAATCTTGATTCACACTGATTGACTCTGGACAAGTCACTAGACATCCCTTTTCCTCAGTCTCCTCATCTATAAAATGTGATAAACAGAGCAGGCTTGTTGTGAAGATCATGGTAGACAAGATGGAAAAGATTTTATAAGATCTTAAAGTGCTAGGGAGAGAAAGGAGGAAAGGAGAGAGGCAGAGCCATTCAATGAAGAAAGAAAATGAGGGAGACAGAAAGATGAAAGAGAAACAGGAGAGATTGCGAGAATTCAGGGGGAGAGAGACAGAGAGAGAGAGAGAGAGAGAGAGAGAGAGAGAGAGGGAGAGAGAGAGAGAGAGAGAGAGAGAGAGAGAGAGAGAGACTTCATCCATCTGGGACCTCCTTCCACATAGCCCAGCCCCCTTACTTCAAAGATGAAGGAGCTGTCAGAGAGCTTAAGTGGCCTGCCCTAAATTACATAGCTGGCTTGTGGCAGACCCGAGACTAGATTTCAGTGAATTTTCAAAGCACTTACCACTTGACCACATTTCTTACTGTATGTTCTTGCTGACTAAATTTTCCTGTTAAATGACTGTTGAGCAGAAAACCAAACCAAACCCCAAGCCACTTTCCTTCAGTCCCTGTAGAAATTATTCTAAAATGCATTGGCTCATTTTTGCATCTTCTTAAAAATGCTATAATGAATATAACTTAATTTGTAAATGATTTTATAGGAGTATGTCATCATATAATTCTATAACACAAAAGGGCTTCAGCGATGTTATAATCAAGCCCTCTCATGCTGTCAATAAAGAAACAAAGGCTCAAACTGATTAAGGTATCTCAATGGACGGTGTGCTGGGCCTGGAGTCAGGAAGACCTTCATCCTCAGACACTTACTAGCTGTTTGACTCTGGGCAAGTCATTTAACTTCCACTTGCTTTAATCTGCTGGAGAGGAAAATAGCCAACCACTCTGGTATCCTCACCAAGAAAACCTCATGGACAATGACTGGGCATTGGCATTCTGTGATCCATGTGGTCAGTAAGATTTGGGCATGATTGAACAATGAGGTCATGTTCAAAGAACAAGTCAGCCAGTGTAGCTTTATTGTGGAATAAATGGAGAGGAAGTTTGATGAGTTTGGGGGGTGTCTACCCCAAGCCTGTGAAGACTTCTCCCAAATGGAATGGGCAGATGATAACACTTTGTTTTGAGAGTCATGAAGGCAGTTGAAGCAGGCACCATGGAGCACTTAGAGCTTGGGCATCCACTGCATCCTCCAGTCATCTTGACCTTTGTCTCACCACCAGACTACAATCACTCTGGAGGAGAGGACGACTGCCAACTCACTGGCAAGTCAAGACATCACTCTTGATGTCAATGGTCCTCTTCAAAAAGAAAGAAAAACACAGCGACTTCTTTACTTCAGTAAATGAGAGGAGTAAAGATGAAGAAGACTAAAAAGGTCATGAGAGACTCTGCTGAAAAAAAATTTAATGCTTCATGGAGACATTTATATTTAATGCTAGAGGTAACAGGGAAGCACAGAAGTTAATTGAACAGTCGGTCAGACCTATGCTTTAGGAAAATCATCCTGTCAGCTGAATATAGAAGGATATCTTAAAGTGGGCCATGATGAGAGAGAAAGACAATTTAGAAAGACTGGAGCAATAGTCTAAGTCAGCATTGCTAAAACTTTTTGGCCTCAGGATTTTTTCTACTTTTTATAAACTAAGGACTCTGAAAAGTTTTTTTTTAATCTGGATTTAATTTATTGATATTTACTTTATCAGAAATTAAAAGGTCTTGGGATTATTGTGATTTCATGGACCCCTGAAGGGTCTTGGGGACACCCAAGAGTCCCAGACTACATTCTGAGAACTGCTGGTCTAGGTCAGAGGTAATAGAAGTTTGAACTATGAAAGTCTCTCAAAACTCTGCCTACTTTACTTTTAACTTCCTAGAAGAATTCTAAGCTTCTTCTTTGCCTTTCCCCTGACTCCAAACAAATCAAATAGCAAGTTAAAAAGAAGGCTTTGGGTTTTATTGTAGCATAAGCCAACCACACATGCATGAGGGAGAGTCACATTCTGGGTATAATTCTGATAAGATTACAGTTTAAGACCTCAGAGATAGTTGTTAAAGCCTCCATTCTCCAAATGAATTACCCATCGATAAACGAAAAGCAGGCTGTAAATGGAGATGCCAAACTGATTGTTAAGTAAGAATGAGTGCAGTCATTTTAATTAAGTGAAATCAGTCTATTAAGTCCCAACCAAACAATAACTGAAATCAATACTCTAAGGGGAGATAGAAGAGCTTTCCTTAACTGTCAGCTGGTGTGTCTTGCCCAAATAACCCTTTTAAAATAATTGGGTAGCAAGCCTTTCTCTCCGCCATCTCTCTTCTAGCAGTTGGAGCATGAATTAGTGAACAGCAAAGAACAGCAAGCACTAACATGTTCTGGCCTGGGTGGAAAAGAATTACTCTTCTTGGAGGCAAACACCTAAATCACTTTGATTACTCTTAGACAACAGTGATGATTATGCCAACAGAACACAATTGTCTCAGTTCTTCAAAGGGCATGCTTAACCCTTTGAAGTCTTCTATAAAACCAAACCATACTGGAGAAACAAAATGGAAATCAGCCCTATTAGGTATTTCCTCAGACAGGACAGTTGAAACAAGCAATGACATGCTATCCATCAGTAGTGGCCTTGGTACCCAATGATTTCAAAAGAGGCAGTCATGCCCAAGTGAGATACACATATTGGGAAGGATATGAGATTCTACTGACATTCACAGTCCCTGTCAAGATAGAACATTGAGATAAAGGGCAGCAATGAAAACTAGAGTGTTGGTGATTATTTTTAAGTGGTAGGAACCCTAAGAGTTTTACAGTGTGCTTTTAAGAAGGTAATTAGTCTGGTAGGAGTCAGAATCCAATCTTGTTAACTGTATGAGATTTTTTATTAAAAAAGATTCTTATTCACAATCCCTTAACTGAAGTCTTCTTCAGTATGGAAATTTTAGAGGATATTATGTGTGTACATATATACACACATACATGCATACATACATACATGCATACATACATACATATTTAAGAGATGTAGTAAGGTGGCATGGGGCAATTTCTGAGCCTTGATTGATTTGAAAGTTCGAAAGCAAAATAATATCTTCAGATTAAGACTATGAATCAGGAGAAAGCAGAACCAAGATTTTCAGTAATGATAGAGCAGACTATAGCGCTACCCTGTACACATAAAAATGACAACAAATTATAAAAAAATGAAGATTCTCATTGCCTGGGGTCTGGGAAGTATGTGGGAGGACATTGAAAGGTCTACACTGATGCCCAAGAATGATAGAGTACGTGAGAGTCCCACCTGAGATCCATCAAATTGCAAAACTTGTAAAAGATGGAAGTAGTTAATTTTGCGGTGGTGGTGGTGGTGATGGTGGTGGTGATGGTGGTGGATGCTGTGGGAAGAAACATATATTTATACACTGTCAGAATTGTGCATGAGACCAAGCATTCTGGAAAACAATTTATTCATGCAAGAATAGTTACCTAGTGACATCTGAAGAACGTCAAAAGACAGAAAGACATATGGCAAAATATTCATAGCAGTACTTTTTGTAGTAGCAACGAACAATAACAGCAAAACACAGCATGTGAAGTGGGTGCCCATCAACTGGGGAATGGCTGGACCAATTGTGATATATGAACATGGTGAAATATTATGACACCATTAAGAATGGAATATGAGTAATTCAAAGTTATGTGAGAAGATCTGTGTGAAGTGATGCAGAATGAAGTATATAAAACCAGAGGAAAAATGCACACAATGACCAAAATGATGCAGATGAAAACAACGTGATAAGTCAGTCAAACTCTGACTAATTTGAATGCACAATCCTGACACTGGAGAATAAATGGCTGAATTCATTTCCCTCCTGGTATGAGAATAAGAAAAGGGAAAATATAAATGCTGCACATTTCATGAGCTGCTAGACATGGTCTCTACACTCGCTGGCTTTGCACAAATTGATTTCTCTGAGAATTGTGACGTCAAAGATTAATGAGAATTTTTCCACTTGTCCCTATCCAGAAGAAATGGGTTGATGTTGTAAAGAGGCAAATTTATGCTTGATGTTATAAAAAAAACCAACTTTCTAAAAATAATAATTTCTAACAGAAGGGTGGGCTACCTCTATGGGTAATAAGTTGCCCATTACTTGAGGTCTTCCAGCAAGAACTAGACTATCACTTCTTCAACAGCAGGTGATGAAGGTATAATTTTCAAACTCTAAGTCGAATGGAACAGACACTGAAAGTTCCTGTTAATTCTGAAATTCTATCAATCATACACTTTTATAAAAGTGTTATACCTCTAGGGCCTTACCTAGAAGCATTTCAGTCCAGTACTCAATAGTCTCTTCTACAAGCAAGTCATTGCCTTTGTTCATGGATTTAATGAAGACAAGTTCATGTCACATACTTCTTTCAACCCTGAGTAAATAGCATAACATCAGTCTATTTCCTCCTGCAAAATTGCATAATAGCACCTATTTTTCACGTTTGTTGTGAAACAAAATAATAGAATGTTTGTTAAGTGGTTTGCAAACCACAATGCATTATATAGATGCTAGGTCTTATCATTACTCTATTTACAGCAACAATAATGATGATTATTATTATTCTTAACTCTCCCAAAGGGTTGATATTCTGAGGGAATATTGACTGAGGAAAATCCCTTTGCATGATTCACTGGAGCCACTTAGGTCTGAGTTACAAAAGTAACTCCAGTTTTGCATTTTCAATCATTACTTTGAGATGGCAGGCTAATGGACTTGAATTTTTCAAAATCTGGTAATGGTACAGTCTTCTCATGTAGGAAGTTTTTAAATTACAGAAGAAAAAATTGCAAAAACACTATTTAAGGAGGATATGGGAATAAATTGGTTGGAAATAGCACCACAAAACAAATTTTAAAAAATGTCTCTAGCAGCATTTGGAGATATTCATCTATATGATATTTAGGGGTTTTTTTTTGTTTGACCCATAAAAATTTCAGATGTTGTCATGCTCTTTAGTTGCAGTCATTGGAGTGTGTATATAAAACCAGATTCCTATGAAATATCATATGCAGACTGGTGCCAAGAGAGAGATTTTGCTCAATACCACATAATCCTCTGAATTTTGGGGGCTTGGATGATGGTTCCGATTTCAGAACATTACCCAATTAGCATAGCTGGCATACAATCTGGATGAAAGAGGCATTCCAGCCCTTAAAAATGAGAACCAAGCAATGAAGTTCATCTCTTCATGCATTTTCCCATGATTCTTTGGCATTCATTTTGAATCAATTGTTCACTCAAGACCACAGCAACTGTGGGATGAGACATAAGCCTGACTATGCTTTGGTATACAATGTAATATGTAAACTTATCCTAAATGATAAACATCCAGAATGATTATTTGGGTCACCTAATGAACCATGAGAGTTTGTATGAACACTGTGTCTGGTGTCAAGCCCTTGACCTTTAGAATCTTCTTTTGAATAAGTAATGGTATGTCTATAGCCATTTTCTTGACTAAGAAACAAACATCTGATATCTGGAACTGAGGGGTTTTCACGTGTATGTGCTACTTTTAATGGTCCTGGGTCTTAATTCTCTCAGTCTCTAACACAGGGTATCCCAGTGGTGTGAACTAGCCAATGCAAAGATAATGTCAGTGATAAGGATGAGGAAGAGGATGATGAGGACTGTCATTCATCCCTAAGAAGTATTTCACAATTTACAAAGGGGTTTCTTGACAACAACCCTGTGAGGTCAGTGACCAAGGACTTGGCCTAAACAGAAGAAGGTGCTATTTGGGGAAAAAAATGCATGTCATCTCCATAGATATGTACATAATGCTGAGCAGATTCAATTTAAAAAATCAGTCAATCACCAAGCATTTATGTGACACCTATTATTGCCAGGCACTGTAGGGGAGGGAGAAAATAAATTTTTATATAGTACCTACTATGTGCCAGGCATTGTGTGAGGTGCTAGGGCTACAAAGACAGAAATGAAATAGTCCTTGCCCTCAGGCAGCTTACATTCTATATGGAGAAACCATCTATACACAAATAAGTTTGTTGTTCAGTCATTCTTCAGTTGTGGCCCATTCTACGTGAACTCATTTGGGGTTTTCTTCAACTGTCTTTCAGATATTTCAAATGGGATGTCCTATAGACATTGTAAACTCAACACATCCAAAAGAGAACTCATTATCTTTCCCCATAACCCTTACCCCCTCCTACTTTCTCTATTAATGTTGAGCAACACCATTCTCCCTGTGTTTCAGACTTGGAACCTAAGAGTCATTCTGGATCCTTTACTCTCTCTCACCAGCTCCCTCCATCACCAAGCTGTTGTCAAAGCCTGTTGATTTCTCCTTAACATCTCTCATATAAACCCTCTTCATAGGTCAACTTATTTTATTATCCAGAACCAGATACTTCAGAATCCTTGAGAAATATTCTTAAACTGTTTCTGGTCTATTAGTTATAATTGTCACTATTGAAAATCTGGTAGATTGAGGCAAAAAATCCAAACAATCAATTTTATTGGTAAAGCTAGCAATTACCAATAAATGAGGTTTCTCAATTGTTTGGTAAGTCAAAAAAAGTAGTATGGTTTACTAACCTTCACATAGTTTGGGAAAGCACAAGAGAATGAAAGAAAAGGATGTATCACAAATGGAAAACAGTGTGACTGACTACAAAGTCTCAAGTACCATAGATGGTGGAAAACAACAGGGGCGGATGGAAGTCAGGAATGCAGAGCTATCAACAACCCTTCCTTCCATCTTGTTGCTGGGAAACCTCATCAGAGTCTATGCACCTGCATGGCAAGGTAGTGTCACAGCAATAGCAGAAGAGACTTTCTTGAAGGACAGTCAGTGTTGCAGATATAGCAGACCAGATTCCCTGACATCCACCTGGACCCCTCAAGGAGAGCAGATTTATCCTAATTCTCCAAGGACATTTAGGGGTACAGAGATAAAAGTTTTCTTTCAAATAAAATTATTTATAAGGCAAATTAATTCAGAGAGGAAAGCCACATTTCTGGACTTATGAATTTCTGAATTTAATGCATATACAAAGAAACATGGCTTAGGCAGTTACAGACTAGAATCTATCACAGAATGAAATCAAATAGATAATATGAAATCAACATTTGATTTTCTCATTTCTTCCTCTTAAGTTTGAGGCTGATCCTTTCTTTGCTATGAAGACTCTCTCCTACATCAGGAATATTCACAAGATCGTTTCTATCACAAGATTCTTGTGACTTTGATTGGGACTAGATGAGGTTTTATCTCACCCTATTCTATTCAAGGCTCATTGATTGACAAAGATATTCCCCTGCCAGTCCCCATGCTGGTTAAACCTGCACTGTTGTAATGGTAATTAATTTGTTTGATCAGATGTTAAGTAGATCCTAGTAACCTAGTGTGAAGTATAGAACTCTGTCCATTGGTGAAAAGGTGTAAATTCCCCTGTGACTTGGAAGAATGCTATTGGCTGAGA
>JAQQSW010007902.1:0-13592 GCA_028646575.1 Pseudocheirus occidentalis
CCAGGATCTGGCAGCTTCTACACTGAGGGATCAAAGGGCCTGGAATATGATATTTTGAAGATTAAGGGAGCTGGGATTAAAACCAAGAATCAACTACCCAGCAAAACTGAGCATATTATTCCAGGGGAAAATATGGCCATTCAATGAGGAGGAGGACTTTCCAGCATTCTTGCCAAAACAACCAGAACTGAACAGAAAATTTGACAATCAAACACAAGAAGCATGAGAAAGTAAACATGGGAAAGACATCATAAGGAACTTGTCAAACTTGAATTATTTACATGCCAATATGAAAAAACAATAATAGTAACTTATGAAACTTTTCTTAGTATGAGAATAGGTGAAGGGAATACAAATGGATATATATGTATGCTTACACATGTCTATATAGGTGATATATGCATATGAATACATATCTGAGCATCCGTGTATATGTGTAGAGGGTATAGGATCAATTGAATATGAAGGGATGATACTTTAAAAGGTGAAATTCTGAGGTGGGAGAGGACTAGAATGAGAGGAGACAGGGAGAGACAGGATGGGGTTGATCATCCCAGGTAGAAGAGGCAAGGGATAGCTGTTGCAACTTGGCTTGCAATTACTCTCATTGAACTTGGCTTAGGGAAGGGCATGAACTCTAAGCTGGGTGTCATGCCACACAGGAGAGTAGGGGGCATGGGGATGAGAAGGGGGATGGCGGAGGAGAGGGCAGGGTCTGGGGGAGGGATGCTGGAAGCACGCACTTCAGTAAAGGGATGGGGACAGGGTAGAGAACAAAACAAGGGGGGGAAGGGATAGGAAGGAGAGGCACGATCACTGTCACAATATGTCCACTATGAAGATGTCCTGTATGGTCACACATCCACAGCCTGTATTAAATGGATTGTCCTTCCAGTGGGGGTGGGTGACAAGGGAGGAACAGAAAGAATCTGGAATTTAAAATTCTGCAATACGTCCAATTAGGAATTGAGATATGCAGGGGCTGGAGTGGGGAGACCCTCCCTGCCCTACCAGAAAGTGAGCAGATCGTGGGAGGGACTTTGCAGTGGGATTGCTGTTATGGGGTTGGGGCAGGGGAAAGACAGGGAGAAAATTTGTAATTCAAAAATCTCATGAAAATGAATGATGTAAACAAGAAAACAAAATAATTTATTAAAAAAAAATAAATCCAACCACAAAAACACTTAAAAGTTGGGTAAGTCACTTAACCTCACAGCCTTAGTTTCCTTATCTATAAAATGGTTTATTAGGATATCTACCTCACAGAATTGTTGTGAGGGTCAAATGGTATAAGTAAAGTGCTTTATAGACTTTGAAGCACTTTATCTTTAGCTATTATTATTGTTGGTGTTATTGGTACTACTGTAAGGGATTATCATCATAATGTGTTTTTTTTTGGAAGGGCAGTTGGGATTAAGTGACTTGTCCAAGGTCACACGGCTATTAAGAGCCAGGTAACATTGTGGTTGCAAGCTTAGATGAGGGATGTATGATGTATGGTGGATAGAGCAGGGGCAGATTTCATGGGGGAAGAACAGATTATATTGTACCTTTTGATTTTAAGACGGCAAATAGATATCTAAATGGAGACTCCTTTCTAGGTAGGTAGCTATATGGATCTATCCTCTGATAGATCTACTCCCTTATCAAGCTCATCCATTCACATAGCTATAATTATTATCTCTAAGGAAATGATTAAAAATCTACTTATCTAGTCTCAAACTATTTCACAAACTCATTTGTTTTTATATATCCACACGTATTACTTATATGAAAAATTACTATCTGTACTTTTAAACTTACAATTATTTTCCTCCAAAAACCAGACTATACTTCTGACAATGTCTTAACTAGAGTGCGTTCCATTTTCAGCTTTCTTTTGTGTATTGTCTTCCACCATTGGAATGTAAGCTTCTTGATGTTCTTTTCATTTGAATTTATTATTAGCAAATATGCTTACCACAGTGCTGGGCATATTGCAAGCACTTAAAAGGGGATTAAGAAGTGAGTCAGTTATCAATCAAGCAACAGAATCCTGGTAGCTATCTGAATGTGCATATTCAAATACTTGGCAACAATGTGGAGATTTGAAATTTTTATTTAATAATACACAATTTCAACAGCAAAAGGGTCAACCAAATTTTTAAACAGAAAATGGAAAACACAATGACACAACTATTCTAACGTTTTCTTATATTCAGTCTACAAACTCCAATCTCTTAATACTTGCAAGGCAATTCTAGAGTTATCATAAATAAATCTGACATTATATTTTCCTGGTTTGATAATTTAACAAAGAAAAATATTCCAACTAACTGGATACACTCATGCATACAATTAAGTTATTCTATGTTTCTTGACCAAGACATGAAGAAAAAAATGCTTCAGGTGAACAAAACAAGCAGTGATGATTCCAAGAGTTGTTCTAATCAATTTCCACCTAAGCGATATTAAAATCGCTAATCTGATCTATCAGAGTTCGTGTTTCTCGTACAATTAATACATTTTGTTGGTACTTTGTTAAATAAAATCACAGAACTTGATATTTATGATGTATATTTTCATACATACTACCACAAGAGGCAAGCTTAACATTTAACTTAAAAGTCTATCAGAACAAAGTCAAAACAACCTACCATAGCAGAATATTAAGTGAACATTATGTTATTTTAGTTATGTAATTTATTACCTTCAACTTTCTTCCTTATATAAAAACACACAATGGATAGAAGTAACACTGTATATTTATGATTTTATCAATGAGACTTTGGAAGTGACACACTGATGCCATAAAGTCAAGCAACTATATATTAGCAGAATATTATTGTTCAATGACTCAAAACATTCAAATTTTGTTTGGTAGATTTTTTTCCAGGCTATTCTATATTAAACTGAGCAGAATGATAAATGTGTGGCATGGTTCAAAAAAGACACAGTACTAAGAAGCCTATCCAATGACTTTGTTCCACAGAAAAATATACTATCCCACCAAAACATTTAAAAATTTTGAAATGCAACATCAACTAATAATGTTTTAAACAAACCAACTGATCTAGATACCTTTCCTCATTTAACCCACCTTTTACAAACATATTCAGTTCTCACTGTCTGCAGAAACTAAATCTAACTTCTTCAAAGTCCGCCACCTGTCCTTTAACATAACATTTGTTCGATTGTAGAATTTGTAAGTTGAGAGAATTTTCTGCCAATTTCCCTCTCCATATTTTCTCACTCCTGATTTCAGCTTCTGGTCTTCATCCCAATTCCATGCCTTCAGACAAAAATAAGAGAAATTAAGTTTACCCTATTCTTGATCCTTTACTATGTATATTTCTAGATTCTATGTTGTACCACTACCATCCAATTTTAACTATTTTAGTGATTTAAAATAAAATTTGTTGATTCAATGTATGGAAACTATAATTCTTCCAGCACAGAGTACTGCTGGAAGAATTGTGACTGTTATAATCAACAAAGATCATGGCAGTAGTATATTAAAGATTCAGAGATTTGTATTTAAGATTCTTTAAAAACAGGCGCCCCCCCCCCCCAAACTATGGATATAGACCCATGAAAACTAAGGATTAAACTCATTTCAATATTCAAGACTTCTTTCCAGTAGTGGCACATTCTCCACTACTGTTAATCAAGTAGTTCCTTCTCTCCTTCTGCTTCTCCCCACCCACATATGTGATATTCTTTCACAGCAAAGAAAAAGTAGGAATTAATATTAACAGAAAACATTGAAAAAGTATTACGAAAAGCAATTCATCAAATATTGATATACTGCATTTTTTAAAAGGATAAACTATTTTCCACAGATGGATATAAATTATCTTATGATCAGTTACTATTCATCCCTAGGATGACCAATATACACATTTCAGCTAAAAGGCTATCTCTTTGATGGGAAGAATTATGGAATATTCTTTGACTGGCTTTCTTAGTTATTAAGTCCAGATTTATAACAAACCATTCACATATATTTTGACCTGGGAGCACCATATGTAATTGCAAAAAACAAAACAAACAAAAAAAACACCAAAGAGGTAGCCAATTATGGGCTGGGAAAAAAAGCTAACCGGCTAACATGGAGACTAAAATACTACTTTATTAGAATGGTGCTCTAATATAACAAACAAGAGTACTTACTTTAAAGCCATTTATTGTTTTAGAGGAAGCCAATGAGTAAGGAGAGAATTCTTATAGCTTCTGAAAGAGGGGAAGATTCCAGAGGTATAGAAAAAGAAATTTGATATTTTAAAAGTATCTAGGAGAATATTAATAATTACTGAATCATTCACCTATTTTCCTGCCTCAATATTTTTATTAGAATAAACTATACAAAAATCAATGGCATTCTTGAAGAAGGCATGAAAAGGGAACAAGCCTGTTTTTTGTAAATGATATTGTATAGCAGACTTTTATAGATAGAAAAGAATGGAAGAACACAATATCCAAATAGAATTAAGTTTTTTTGGCTATAAGAAGCATTTGATTCTATAGAGCAAAATATTGCCTTAAACTGTCTCACTCACACTTAAAGGAGTCCTTGAAAGATGTAACAAACTTAACTGCTTACTTGATGACCCTCTGAAATGAAGGAAGGCATAAAACAAGGAGACCTATGCCTGAGAAAGGTGCTTGTCACCAACCTGGAAAAACTGCAGCATCATAGTGTAACATCAAAATCAAAGAAATATCCCCTAGAACTATGTCCTCCAGAAGCTCCTATCTGTGGATGACATTGTGCAGGTTGCACCAACCCCTGTAATACAACAAAGCCTCATAAAGAGATCAATAATCACTCAAGAATTACAGCTGTCTAACTATGTTGGAAAAAAAAATAATTGGAGAAGAATGGGGTTTTGGGGGGGGGAGTGAGAAGGCAGAGCAATTTGGGTTAAGGGCCTTGTCCAAGGTCACACAGCTAGTACATGTTAAATGTCTGAGGCTAAATTTTAACTCGGGTCCTCCTGACTCCAGGACCAGAGCTCTACTCACTGCACCACTTAGCTGACCCCAAAGAGAAGACTTTCTGTTGTTCAAACTACAACAGATGAATGAATAAACTATCCATAGAACTTGTCCATTAGGAAATATCTTGAATAAGCAGAACCCCACAACTAAACAAGAGAGAGAAAAGCAGACTAGATTAAGTATCTCAACTAAACAAGAGTCCTTTTTAAAAAACAATCTATTGATGATGTATGGTGGTGAGTCATAGGCTGCACTTAGCAATCAAGAAGTGTACAAGAACAGCAGTATTCAAAGGATGTCATCAGAAAAAATATATAAGCAAGAAAGATGGACTGATCATCTGACAAATGCAAGGGTAGCTAGGTATTCTTTGCAATGTGAAGAGAATGAGGAAAAATATGAGCGGCATGACAGGTGGGCCCGCAGTTGGATAAACGGGAACATAAATAAATGCCATATAGAATGAGAAGTCATGAACTTCATTATGAGAATGTACCTACCTTGATGAAGCCATAGATTTTCTGAAAAAAACCAGATCTTTTGTTTTTGGGAAATATAACGATAACACACAAAGTTTTATTCTGAAAGCCAATTAAAGCAAAACTTTTATAAGAAAAGACAACATTTAATAAGAAAATTACAAATCTCATTAATTCTACAAACTGGGAACACCACCTTCCTGATACAGTAAAAACTACTGGAAAGGTATCACTTTGAGTAATTATTTTGTTTCTGACTTTTGGGATTATTTTAATACTGCTACCACCTAAAATTCTAACAGGTATATGAAGACAACTATTGAATCCTCTTAAGTCTTCTCTTTATATTAAGAACACACAGGGGCAGCTAGGTGGTGCAGTGAATAGAGCACCGGCCCTGGAGTCAGGAGTATCTGAGTTCAAATCCGGCCTCAGACACTTAACACAAAAACTAGCCGTGTGACCTTGGGCAAGTCACTTAACCCCAACTGCCCTCTAAAAAGCAAAAACAAAAAAAAAACACACACACACACAGTTTCTCCAATCATTTTTCATAATTATTTTGTTTGGATATTTAAAATGTTGCTTTAGAGTACGGATTCTCAAACCTTCTTTGTGTGTAATGGATCTCTTTTGACAGTCTGGTGAAGCAATTACAATTATATTGAAGAATATAATTTTTTCCATCTAATTTTTCCATCTAAATTCATGGACTCACTGAAAACCATCCATAAATTCCATCAGTTCTGAAAGCCCTTTCCCTATACCACAAGTAGTGGAGCAAGAAAAGATGCTTCCGATAGCAAAAGTTGAAACTCTGTAAAACATGAATGGTACAACATGTACAAACAGATGTGCAGGTTGTATTTCTTTTTTATTTTGTTCTGCTAACTTATGTAGCTATTTTATTTTATATTTTCCCCAATTAAAAAAAAATATTTGTATATAAAGTTTTTGCATTCCAAATTCTATCCCTAAGACAGTAAGCAATCAGATATAGATTATGTAAATATATAAAACATTTCCATTGTAGTCATTTTGTACAAGAAGACTCAAATAAAAGAAAAAAAAGTGAAAAATAGCATACTTCAGAATGTATTCAATCAATATCAGTTCTTTCTCTGGAGGCATACAGTACGCATCATCATTTGTCCTTTGTGACTGCCTTGGATCATTTTTATTGCTGAGAATAGCTAAGTCATTCACAGTTCTTCAAACACTTGCTGTCACTGTGTATAAAGTTCCTCCCCTGGTTCTATTTACTTCACTGTGCATCAGTTTATATAAATCTTTCCAAGTTTTTCTTAAGTCATCCTGCTTGTTCTTATAGCAGAATAATATCCCATCACAATCATATACCACAGCTTGTTTAGCCAACTGATGGGAATCCCTTTGATTTCCAATTTTTAACATATTTCTAGGAAGAAAATGTGTCCCAAGTAATTGGCTTAAAATAGTTTTGGAATAAAACTCATTAGGTAAATTGGAGACTATGATTAATCTCTTCAAATATTCTCATTTATTTTTAGACTCCTATTATTTCTACTACTGTATTAAAAGAATATTCTTCAATTTAATTTTAAAGGTTAAAAAATGTTTTCACATTCTGAACAAATTAGAAACCCTCATTTCCCCAAAACCAGTTTAACTTTAATGGCACTGACTTGCCCAAACTTTACAGCACAATGACTATTAAGAGTATAACAGAAGTTTTACAAGCATTACATAACTAAATATTACTAGAACAGTGAAAAGTATTATATCACAATAGGGCAGGCTTTGCATAATTTTTCCAGTTTTTAGATATTCTGACAGTAAATGAGACTATTACAGGTGTCTAATACCAAAATCGATCAGATTTTATCCTTAACGTTACTTTCAGCATTAGAAAATTATATGCTGATAATTATTATGTATAGAAATCTTTAAAAAATTACATTTATAATAACCTACCCAACACTTGTGATTATTTGGAGACAGCAAGTCCTGACTTCTACCAAGCAAGAAAAGTTTTGGACGTTAAGTCTGGCAAGAGAATGGTCTACTGACAGTTACCATCACCAACTATAGTAAGGTTCCCGCAAAAGGATATTCATGGGGTGATGAATTCTTAAGACATGTTGAGCCCTGGGGGAAAAAAACCCAAACTGCTTCTCCATCCAATGTATCAAGCTTAATTAGTGAGAGGTATGGAAGGGAGGAAGCTGGTGCTAAGTATTAAAGACATTAATTTAACTGCTGATACTCAACAAGTTGATACACTGAGAGGAACTAAACTGCAACTCCCTTTACCATTCTTGCTATAAATAAAATCAGAACATATGTATTAACAGAAGAATAGGTCAGAGAAGGTTCTCAGGTAAATGAATTAGTGAAGTTGATAGAGAAGCATTTTGCAGACAAGCTGGTGATCTCAGCTTGAAGATTTGATACGTGATCATAAGCAAAAAGACAACCATAAAGGCAGTTGTAATTTTATGCCAACATATGAGGTGGAGACTATATGAAATCCTTGTCACTAGGTAATTTAAATCAAAGGTGGATACAAGTGAACAGTATTAAAATTAAGATACGTGACAGCATATGTGACAGAACTGTCACATCTATAGACCATAACTACTAAAAAGGGTCAGTACTCATCTAACTTTCCATTAGTGTATTAGCAGGACAAAAAACACAACTCTATATAGGAACTGTACATACAAAAGCTCTGCCTTAATATATCTGTTCAGAAGAAGGGGGATAGATTTGACTTATGAGGTCAAAGTATTGGGGCAATCATAGGCCAGACATTATTGCTCTCTTAATCTCTCTAAAATAGCCTGTCGAGGTCCTGGCAACAGCAGAAATAAGATCACAGTTCACTATACAGTCCATGAAGACAAAACGCAGATTCTGGAGAATGAAATGAATGTGGAATATGACTTAACAAAAAGCAAATTCTCAGACAACAGCCAATAAACAAAACACTGGCATCTATAGCTTGGATTTCTACGTGGTGACTAAAAAGCACTGAGGCCAAACAGTTTCAGCAAAGAGGAAGCGTATCACTAGTTTTGGTAGAACTATGCTAACATTATTATTCCCAAGTACCCAGTTTTCTGCTAAAAGGTCAATAAATATGATCTAAGCGAAGGTCCTGGACATGGAAAATGCTGAATGGCATACAAAAACACAAAGTCTTAGCAGAGTGAAAAAAGATTATTAGTATTTCTTAATAAATTCTATCTGTATAGTCAGATCAAATAATTACAAGAAAGTTCAAAATTGACATTAAATCAGAAGATTAAAATGAAAAGACTACACTCTGTGCAACTGTAATAACTTCAACCTAAAAAATGATAAACTGTTGACTGAATAATCAGAAATAGATGAGAGACTAAAAGTGTAACGAGATATTTAATTGATATAAAACTACTGACACAAGGTGAGGCTAAGAGAATAGAAGATGTTTTGGTCAGTAAATAAAAATTCTTGTCGATTTGAGAGAATAGGTAGGTAAAGGTAATTTCCTTTTAGAGTATAAATCTTGTTGGTCAAAACATTAAGGAAATGGAGCATGGAAAATTATGACTTATACTGCCTTCTTGAATATGAAGTCCTATTTTCCTAGGGAAAATGGGTGTGAACTACATAGTTCCTCTAGAACTAAAAGACAAGAGTTATGACTAAAGAGAATACTTAAATAAAGTCAAGCTTTCTCAACAATACCCTCAACAAAAGAATGCCATGACTGAAAAATGGGAAAGCAAATAACTTTCAAGATATTCATTAGGACAGGATTCCATCTTTTGATGTACAATATTAAGAAGTCATAGCCTTCCCAAAAGGTGACTTAAAAAGACATCTACTCACGCAAATACCTATTTAATCTTACTAAACCTTTATCGTCTATGCAAAGAAGGTATCTATCATGAAAATAAAGAGTTAGGCAGACCTTCATAAATTAATTTCTCATTTACTACATTTTAGCAGTCATATAAGAGCCCACTGTGGTTTTTTTTTTTTTCTGGCTGATTACTCCTCCAAAAAATGGTTCTGCAGAACAAAACTGAGACCTTAAAAATGCAAAAAGATAATTTTGTTCAACAATATTTTGATCAACAGCAAACAAAAGTGTAGAAAAGGCAAACACATGTTCACCAATGGTGTTTACCACTGTCATGGAATAGAGATGGTAGAAAGTTCAAATGGAATAGATATGGTAAAATTCTCCAGATGTTTCTTTTTGTTGAAAATATTTTGCTAACCAACCATTAGAAAATTACAGAATCAAGGGGAGAAAATTTGTAACTCAAAACCTTGTGGAAATGAATGATGTAACCAAGAAAATAAATTAAAATTAAAAAAAAAAAAGAAAATTACAGAATCTCTTCAATGGGATATAGGATCCATAACTACTTGCAATTTGTATAATAATAAGCAAAAGACTGAATGGCTGAAGAATGCTTATCTCTCCAATTATGGCATGCAGTTTAATAATAAGCATTTCCTCATTTCTCACTGAATTATTTTGGGACTTCTCCACTATGGTCCGATGACAAGGACCTCCCCTTCCCTGCCTCCTGCTTCTAATTTCCTTTTGTGTGTTGTCTTCACCTGTGAGACTGTGGCAGTAGGGAGTGCCTTTTTCCAATCTGTTATCACGAGGATTCGGCACAGCGCCTGGCACACAGTAGGTGCTTAACAAACGTTTATAGATTATTGTTGGAATAGATATTATTATGGATTATTGTTGAGACTGTTAAATTAAGCTATTAATATTTCATATCTTAGATAGTTGTCACAGATGGACAATATTTTGTGCTCAGAACTGAACAAGAGTAAGACAGCATTGAACATTTAGGAAATATTTCAACCTTTTCAAGAACTCAACTTGATTCTTACCTCCAAAAGTCCATCTTTTTAAAAAGTGATGCTATATAGCCGTGAATCATGGAATAGATTGATGACAGAATAAAAAATGGCTGGTGACCCACAAAGCTACATGGTAGGTAAAAACAGGCTCAAGTACATGATTGTATTCTATCTTGTGTTCTTGAAGTAGCTTAAAAGGCATTCTATCCGAGACATTTATGACCAGAAGGTGAGGTAAGCTGTTCAAGTAGTGAGCACAGAGGTGAAGATGGGCACTCCAATGATTATAATGGCATTATTCTACAAAGTATGGAGAGAGCCTTCAAGGAAGGCTAGCAGCATACTTGGTAGATCTGTGCAGGGTCATTAAAGATAATAATAATCACAAATAACAAAATAAGAAGGTTCAGATGCATTGTTACTGTCTCCACCCTGTTTGTTTCTATGTTGTCTTCTTCCATGAGACTGTGAGTTCTTTCAGGGAGGGAACCTCACCTTTCCCTTTCTTTATATCCTTAGCACTTAGTACAGTGGTTGACACATAGTAGTTGCTTAATGAATGTTTAACTGATACAATTGGCGTTAACTTATGGACTTATTAAGCAAACTGGTTTCTTTCTCTGTGTACAGGCAGAGAAAGATTTAATTTTAAAAGTCTAAGTTTCCAAAAGTAGGGCTTTGTGAAAACATTTGGTTCATGACATGAATTTAAATACATCACAAATTAAAATCTGTTCCTTCTCACGCCCTTTGGAATCATCAAATACAACAAAGTAGGAGGTTTAGTGGCACAGTGGGTTGAGTGCTGTACTTGGGAGTCATGAAGAGCTGAGCTCAAATTCAGCCTCAGTCTCAGCTTTTTAGCTATGTGACTCAAGGCAAGTAACTTACCCTTTGTCTGACCAGTTTCCCATCTGCAAAATGGAGATAATAATACCACTTACCTTCCCAAGGTTGTTGCAAGGATAGAATTCTCATGTTTGTAAAGTACTGTGCAATCTACAAAGTGTTACATAAAATGCTAGCAATTATTTGAAGCACTTACTGGCACAGTAGAAAGCACTGGACATGGAATCAGCAGCAGTTGTTATTTAGCTATGTCTGACTTCTGGGCAAAGATACTAGAATGAATGGCCATTTCCATCTCCAATTCACTTGATGAGGCAAAGAGGGTTAAGGGACTTGTCTACTAGGGTCACAGAGCTAGTAAGTACTGGACAGATTTGAATTCAGGAAGACGAGTCCTCCTGACTGCAGGCCTGGCACTCCATCCACAGCGCCACCCAGTGCCCCTAAATCATCTCAGACACCAACTGCCAAGAGGATCAGTCAGGAGACTGGAACTGAAATAGTGTCAGGTGCTTTCTAGCTGTCTGACCTCGAGGGTAGGTCACTTAACCCCTCCCTGCCCTGGAGCTAATAATCACAGCTATCACCTCCTAGGACTCCTGTTAGAATGAAATATTATTTCAGCTATATAAATGCTTATTTCCTTGCGTTCATCTCACTAACTATATTATGGAAGACTTGTACACTACCTTTATCCACTAGATTAACTTCACGATGATCAACATAGAGATGCAATGCTAAAGTTTAGGCTATTATAATAATGCTAAAATGTTATTCCAAACATGATTTTAGTATTTCAAATAGAACTCAGTTTACCAAATACAAACATGCTTTCCCAGGTCTACCTACCCATCCCTAACCTCTCTCTAAATCTTTAGAATGGCATTTCCCACTGACTATTGGGACATCTTGAGCTGGATGTCTCAAGGATACCTTAAACCTAACAAGTCTCAAACTGACCTCATCCCTCACCCTCACTTTGCTCTCTTTATGATTTCCCAATTACTGTCAAGGGTAGGTGTAATCTAGGTGTGATCTTATCCAATCTCTTGGCAAGGCCTGTCAGTTTAACTTTTGTACCACCATCTCTTCTATACACTTTCTTCTTTCCTCTGACTGCTATCACCCTGGTACAGGTCCTCTTCAACTCACATCTGAATTTCTGCAATAACCTGCTACTCCACTTCAGAGGGGGTGGAGTCAAGACGGCAGAGTACAAACAGGAGAACTCTGCAGCTCCCCCTATAACCACCTTAAATACCTATAAAATAGGACTCTAAACAAATTTTAGAGCTCCAGAACTCATAAAATGACAGAGAAATAAGGCTCCCATTGAAGGCAGCCTGGCAGCTGGGTAGATGGACAGAAAGGGCTCATTGCAGCACGCTGGGAGCAGAGCCCAACCCCATGTGGTTTTAGCCCCAGGCCATCTATGAGAAAGCCCAGCTGGAGCATTCAGAAGAGCAGATCACTGGCAGCTGTGGTGGTTTCCAGAATTACCAACCCATAAGAGCCAAGACAAAGGGAAAATGTCAGTGGAACTTGGCTAAATTTCCAGGAGAGGGTCTGGTCTGGCCAACTGCCTCCAGAGCTATAAGCAGTCTAAAGGGGCAGCCCTGCAGCTGCCTCCACATGGCTGCTTCAGAGTTCGCTGTCTGCAGACTGCAAGGGGCAAAGCGATCATTCAGAGGCTAAGTGCTCTTGAGCTGTTTGGATCAGAACTGCAGTCTTGGGTGATGGTCCTGAGGTACATTTTCAGTGAGCCAAAGCTGTGGGGGCTGCAGAGACTGTGGCCTCCTAACAGCTCCAGCAGCTGCAAAAACCCCACCGATTTGGAACAGAGCTCTCTCCCCTCTGAAAGCAGAGATCTACTGAGTCCAAAAGCCAAGTAACTGACTGGCAACAGAAGCAGGCAAAGGAAGCAAAGAAAACTCAGCAATCCAACTTTAGATTCCTCTTTTGGGAACAAAAAGGATCAAAGCATGGAACGGGAGGAAGACAACACAGAACTCCTGCACCAAAAGCTTCTAAGAAAAATGTAGACTGGTTACAAGCCATAGATAAGCTTAAGAAGGATTTTGAAAACCAAATAAAAAAAGTGGAAGAAAAATTGGGAAAAGAAATAAAAATGATGCAAGAAAATTATGAAAAGAGAATCAACAACCTGACTGAAGAAAATAACACCTTAAAAAATAGACTAATTCAAATGGCAAAAGAGGCCCAAAATGCCAATGAGAAGAATGATGCCTTAAAAAGTCAAATTTGCCAGATGGAATTAGAATCTCAAAAGCTTTCTGAAGAGAATTCCTTCAGAATTAGAATGGAGTAAATGGAAGTAAATGACTTCATGAGAAATCAAGACACTATTAAACAGATCCAAACAAATGAAAAAATAGAAAGCAATGTGAAATATCTCCTTGAAAAAAA
>JAQQSW010007903.1:0-13592 GCA_028646575.1 Pseudocheirus occidentalis
CTCATTAATTGTAATGATGACAATAACAGTAATAAATTTTTATATAGTACTTAAAGGTTTATAAAGTGATTTTCATTTATCTCATTTGATATTAATATTATTAGCAATAATAACATTATTAATGATAAAAATAATGGCACCTATATCCATAATAGGTGCTATTATTATCCCCATTTACAAAAGAAGAAACTGATGTTGACAGGCCAATTGACTTGCCCAGGGTCATGCTAGCATGTCTGCGGTGGGATCTGAAGAGAGACAGGTTGTTTTGGACAGCACCACACCCATTTCAGAGGAAGAAAAGTAAGTACACAACTGTAAACGCTATAAGATACTGGACCACAATGCAAGAGGGCAAGCCTGGGTCTTCTTCTAATTCTCCTGAGAGGAGAGAACCATATGGACCCAGAAGTGGCAATAGTGAAGTTCTGAGATTTCCTGGTCATTTAAAAACAGATCACCAGCTCCTCTATAAGTGAATAATTTTAGGGCAGCAGGGGCAGGACACAATCCTAGGTCTATCTGACTCTGAAGTGAACCCTCTATATACGATGCCATGCTGTAAGTCAATGGATATTCTTAGCATCCATAAAGGTGAGCTGAGGAGGAGGGGGAGGGTCAGGAATGACAGGATTTAGTAGGACATGTGCTAGACTATCCTAAAGTGACCAATTTAGAAGTTAACTTTGAAGGGTCAGTTAGCACTATGCCAATACTCTCTCCTAGTCCCTTGATAGCCTCAACTAATTAAGTAGTGATATTTTCTTTGTCAGAGAATAGGACAAATTGACAAGAGGGTGGAGAAATTTTCTCACTACTTTTTAATTAGCCACACTGGTTCCCAAATTATACAATCTGGGCTCAGGGTCCTTAACAATCAAATCGAGACTCCCATGCAAATACTCTTTATTTAAATGGTGACATTTGAGATTAAACCCAATAAAGATTTCCATAGAAACTAAATGCAAAATAAAAACGTTGTAAAACATCAGAGGTGACCCAATTAAGGAAGGCAAAAGTAAATGACGCAAATTTTAACTGTTAAAAGTGTGTGCATGGGGGGGATGGCGCAGTGAATAGAGCACTGGCCCTGAAGTCAGGAGGACCTGAGTTCAAATCCAGTCTCAGACACTTGACACACTTACTAGCTGTTTGACTTTGGGTGAGTCATAACCCTAATTGCCCTCCAAAAAGCATAAAAAAGGAGGGAAATGTTAATTCTACTTCTTCACACCAAGTGACAAATGTTTTTATATGCCTTAGGAAGCTGTGCAGTAGTAGATTTGATATTAAAACTTCTCAAGTAAATGATAGTGATAGCTGAAATAACAAATCCTGAAACACTGTGTTTTTGTAGCCCTTTTTACAAGTAAAATGATTATTTTTCTTCTGAAAAATGTATTTAGTATTTTATTTTTCCCCAATTGTATGCAAAAACAATTTTCAATATTCATTTAAAATAGCAACTATTGAAAATAAAATAGCAAAATAAGTTGTTTCTGTTTTTTTGTTGTTGAATCTTTTCCAGTCATGCCAAACTCTTTGTGACCCCATTTGGGGTTTTCTTGGCAAGGATACTGGAGTGATTTTCCATTTCCTTCTCCAGCTCACTTGACAGATGAGGAACTGAGGCAGACAGGGTTAAGTGACTTGCCCAGAGTCACACAGCTAGTAAATGTCTGAGGCCAGATTTGAACTGAGGAAGTGTTCCTGATTCTAGCACAGGCATTCTATCCACTGTGCCACCTGGCTGCTTGTAACTAGGTTAAGGTGCCTGGGTTTTTGACCCAAGGCACCAAAATTTCAAGTGCACTAGAAGCAACAGCTTAAAAACAACTGCACTTAGCATATAGTTATCAAGTTCGAATAGGAAGCCATTTGTTAGTGGTCTTTGTTTCCCTCCTCCTCCCCTGCCCCACTTTTTCTGGTATCCCTGCCCACTGAAGCTAGCAACCAGGGGTGTTTGGTCAATATTTAACAACCAGATCTCTGGGGGGAAATATGAACCCCATTACATTTCTAAAATTTAATCTGCAGTATTAACATTTTCTCTGTCACTTTCTTAAGTGATTACTTCCCATTATATACTCAATCAACAAAGAGTAAATCAAGTCCTGATTTGTAGCATCTGTCAATATCCAAGGTATAAATTCTCATACTAAAAAAAAAATTAACAATTGGCTTTCCTAAAGCAGTATGATCTGGGTTCATCCCAGCCCTGTACTACCCTCTAAAGTGTGACTTTCCTGAGTCCCATCATACCCTACTCTTAAAATGCTCATTTGGGGATATGTTTTATACTGGGTGCCCTCATGAATTTTACATTGTTTCTCCCAGATATGAAAAACTGCTAGTTACTCTTCTACTATCTACATATATGTATGATGTAGTAAAAGTGAGAACTGTAGGCTATTGCTTGATAGAGAAAAAATAGCAAATATATACCTTATTTCTTAAATGGGACATTAGCACTGGTATACATGTAAACATCAGCTAAGCTTCATTTGTAGCATGAATAATGGCAAAAAAAATTCAAACATATTTCCATTTCCAGGAGCTTATGGTCCATCAATGAATCAGTAAACATTTATTAAGCACCTACTATGCTAAGCTAAGCACTGTGTTAAGTCCTGGTTGAGAAAGAAACTCAGACAAATGATGATCCTCAGAAGCGGAAGTGTAACAGAAGCTCATGGACTTCAGAGGCAAGAAATTCTGGGTTTGAATCCTGCCTGCCTCAAAATTTTAGCACATTAGACTAGAGTTTATCTGTCAGGTACCAGAGGGCAGTATCAGGAACAATGAGCAGAAGCTGGCAGGAAGGGGCTGGCAGGAAGATCTGGGTCAGAATTCTTCCTTAAAATATAGATTAGCACGAGTAGATCAGGCTTGTTCAATTTAGTCTCAGGCAGAAACTAGGACCAACAGGTAGAAGTTACACCCAGATAATTTGATGCCAATAAAAAGCTTTGTCATAATTAGAGCTGTCCAGAAGTCAAATAGCTGCTTGGAGTTGAAGATTATTCACCTCAGTGGAGACTGTCAAACAGAGAGTGGGTGACCACTTGTCTTGGATGACATAGCAGACATTCCTTTCTTTTTCTTTTTTTTAAGGCAAACAGGATTAAGTGACTTGCCCAGGGTCACACAGCTAGTAAGTGTCTGAAGTTGGATTTGAACTCAGGTCCTCCTCACTCCAGGACCGGTGTTCTTACAGTAGACATTCCTTTCAGGTATGTATTGCTGCCAAAGTCCCTAACAAACCTAAGATTCTGTGAGTCTAGTAGCTGTATGACTACAAGCAAGTAACTTAATTTTCTGAGCCTTGGTTATCTCATGAGTAAAATGGCAATGATAATCCCTGTGACATCTAGCTCTCAAGGGTGGTTTAAATGAGATAAAACATATAAAGTGCTGTGTAAAATTTATAGCACTAGATAAGCAGCAATTATCATTGTTCTTAGCTGGTTTCACATTTAACCCTGTTACTTTGGAGTAACATGACATGTAGATATCCACAGTATTTACACAGTGCAGTCTATCAGTCCTTGACCATAAGGCTTTTATAATTGATATATTTTATTCTTGTTTTCCCAAGTTGGACAGTGTTTTCATTAATAATAATAATAATGAAATAATAACAATAACTAGCATTTATATAGAGCTTTAAGCTTTGCAAAGCACTTTACAAACATCATCTCATTTTATTTTCACAACAGCCCTGGTAGTTAGGTGCTATTATGATCCCTCCTTTATAGATGAGGAAACTGAGGCAGACAGGTCAAGTGACTTGCCCAGAGTCACACAGTTAGCAAGCCCCAGAGCATTACCCACTGTACCACTCTGTTGCCTCATCATTTTAACTAGAGATAAGTATTGAGATTTGCTTCCAAGAGTCTTTCATAGAAAAGAATAGGGTGGTCAGTGGTGGCACACAGTGAAAACTCTAATACTACTTTGAGAGTTGTAAGTAACAAACAAGCATATTCTGAGGAAATGTAAATACAGCAGGGAAGCAAGCTGCTGCCTAATGATGGTTATGAGAATAAATGATATTTAAAGAGCAGCAATATGGCTAACAAATCTCATTGTCTCATTTGATCTCTACAACAACCCTGGTAAGCAGGTAGAGGGATTATGATGATGGGACATTAGCACTGGTATACATGTATACATAGCACTGGTATACTGGTATACATACTAATTTGGAAACTGAGGCACAGAGGGTTTAAATCACTTGGCCATATTCACATTCAGTAAGAGAGAAGTTGAACTCTGGTCTTCAGATTCTAAATTCAGTGCTTTTCCCAGTGTCCCACAACTTACTGACTTACAATTTAAACAATGAATCAAATAGTATGTCTGGAACGTTAATATGTGTTTAACTTCTTAGTGCCCCAGAGCAGGTGACCTACATTGGTACAGGGAAAACACACACACACACACACACACACTACACTGCAGCACACCACACCATACCACACCACACCACTGTCCCCAAAATTGTGCCAGGGCCTGTGAAATTTGCATGGTAAGTCTAAGACATAGTCTTTGCCTCCAAGACAATTACAATCTAGTTGGGAAAACAAATTTGAAACAAGTGAATAATTGAAGGATGTGCTCCTATGTTAAGGATAATAGGAGGGTGATTTAGTGGAAAGAACATTATATTGGAGGAATCCAAAGATCTGTGTTTTAGACTAAACTAACTGTGTGACTTTAATCAAGTTCCTAACCTCTCTGGGACTCATGGAATATCCACAAGAAGCATTGACTGGCCTTTATCTGGAGGACCATTTGCTGCAAATACAAAAGTCCCTTGTATTCCCAGTTCGTTTGTAAACCTCTTAAAGGCAGGAAGTATCTCTTCTATTTCTTCTGTGACTCTGCCCTCTGCCCTCATGAGCTTTCATAGTGCTGAACACACAGCAGGCATTTAGTCAATAATCATTGAATGATAAAAAGCCCAACTGGAGGGAATCTAGAAAATGTGACTAAAGATGAGCCCACACTAATGAAAATGCCCATCACATTCCTCTTGGTAGTGCAGTATAATTCTTGTAGTATTGAATTAAAACTTTAAAAAAAGCTTGCTAAACTTTTATTGTGAACAGAAAGAAAAGTGAAGAATGTTAGGTCCTTACTCTCATTTCTGCTTCTTGCAGCATCATCAATCTTTCCCTTTTTGTTAGCTGTTTCCAACCTGTTCCAGTGCCCTTTATGCTTAAAAAAATTCTTCATTTGTCCTCGCCATTCATCTCAGCTGTTGTCCATCATTTCTCCCTCCATTCATTACAAAGCTCCTAGAAAGGACTTGTATAAAAACATACTTGTGTCAAGTATAAACTTGTTGCCTCCCCTTCCCCACAATATATACTCACTTTTCAGTGCCTTCAAATCCATTCTCTGATCCCACCAGCCTACTGATGTGCTCTTTCCAAGTTCACTCTTTCCCATTCCAATCAACTCAACTGCTAATCTAGTGGTATTTTCTTAATCATCATGCAACTTAATCTTTCTCTAGCTCTGAATCCCTCCCTCTTCCTGAGTACTCTTTCCTTCCCTGGTTTCTATAATACTTATCCTTCCAAATTCTACCTTAAGTGGTCTGATGACTCTCAATCTACTTTGATGGTTCACCATCCATTTTTTTCGGTCCCTCAAATATAGATCTCTCCCAAAGTTCTGTCCTGGGTTCCCTACTCAGGGGTTTGGTAATCATTTCAATGCAGATCACTCTCAAATTTATACATGCACTCCTACTCTCTAACCCTAAACTATGGGCTCACATTTCCATCTGCCTACTAGACTTATCCACATGGAGAAATCTCTGAAACTCAGAATGTACAGAATAAAACTCATCATCATCATCTCCCACAAAGCCACACCTCCTCCAAACTTCTCACTTCCTATTGAGAGCACATTGTTCCCAATGTCACCCTTGTTGATAATCCTGAAATTATTCTAGATTTTTTTCATCTCCTTCATGCTACAGAACTAAGCAGTAGCCAAGTCCTGCTGATTCTGTGTCCACATTCATCCCCTCATCTGTATTCACAAGATCATTCCTCTATTTCAGACCATCATTTCTTCCTTTGTCTATTGTAATAGCTTCCCAGTTGGTTTCCCTAATTCCAGTCTCTTCCTTCTAATCCATCTTGCACACAGATGCCAAATTATGCTATGGAAAACACAGGGTTGGTTTTTTTCTGTTTATTTATGCATTTGTTTGTTACTATATTACTCTATGTTCAGAAACCTCCAATGACTCCCTAGTGTTTTTTGTTGTTTTTTTAAATAAAATTCATATCCCTCAGCCTGGAATTTGAAATCTCCCATAATCTCCCACTTACCTTTATTTCATATAATTCCCTATTATATACTCTACATTCCAGCCTCACTAGACCACTAACTCTTTTACAAAGTCCACATTCCATCTTCCACCATGTACTTGCATCACCATCCCCTTTCCCCCTGGAGAGCGCTCTTTTATCTTCTTTTCCTCCCAGAATTCTTCAAGCTTTAGCTCAGGTGACCACTCATCCATGAAATGTTCCCTTATCTCCACAATGCACAGTACTCCATTCTTCCTCACACTGTCTCGAATTTTAAAATCTGCATATATATTGTATGCCCTCATAGAATATAAACACCTTCAGGTGACCAATTATTTCATTCTTGTCTCTCAAGCCCCAGAACCTAGTGCCTTGCCAATAGGAGGTGGTTTACATCCGTCTTCCATTGTTACATGATTTATACCGTTATTTTCTGTCTCCCCAAGTGGATCATGAGCTCCTCCGGGTTGGAAATCATTGATTACATTTGTTTGTATCCTCTGCAAACCTTGATAAAAATCTAATGAGTCAGTGAGTGTATTTGTTACCTTGTAAAGTATGAGTGCTCAGTCAGACTTTAAGTAAGTGGCTGTCTTCTCAGTTTCCATAGCTTATATGACAATGGCTAGAATCCTTTAAGATGGATGGGTATTTCTGGCACTGTTGACTTTGGGCTTCTGTGTGATAAAATGGGGCAGCTATGTGGCACAGTGGAAAGAAGGCTGAGCCTGGAGTCAGGAAGACCTGAGTTCAAATCCAACCTCAGACACAAGCTATGTGACCTTGAGCAAGTCATTTACCTCTGTTTGCCTCAATTTCCTCATCTGTAAAATGAAAAGGAAATGATGCACCATTCTAATATCTTTGCCAAGAAAATCCCAGATGGGGTTATGAAGAGTTGAACTCTACAACAAATGACTAAACAATGAAGTGATATAATGAAGGGAATCTTTGCTAACCAGATAATGTAGAAAAAAGTAGAGGGAATATCAAAATGCTCATTTAGTACTGATCAAATATGTAATATTAACAACAACAAAAAATCTAACACTGTCACTACTGGGCTCTAGTATAACTGAAGAAGCCTAGATAGCCTAAGAATTTCACTGATATCTCTGCTTCAACTTGAACAGAATTACTCTCCTAATTGCGCATAGAATTCCCTGCCCTCTTCCCTTGGAGTTGTGGGATGTTAGAGGCTGAAGAAGTCCTTAGTAATGGCCATTCTACTTATAGACAAATTCAATATGACAAGCATTTACTAAGTGCCTAGCATATATGCAAGACACAAGGGGTACAAAACCTGTCCATGCCAAAAAGCAAAAAACAAAAAACTCTTCCCATGACATCAAGGAGCTACACACATGAGCCTGTCTAGTATATAGACAGATAAGTAGATATATGATCATCTGAAGAAGGAAAGAATATAATCAACTGAAGAGGTGAGGAAAGTCTTCTTATAAGAGCTGAGCTTTAAGAGAAACTAGAAAGTCTATCAGGTGAAGGTGAGGTTCACTTTTGTCTGCACAAAAACATAGAGCCAGAGGATGGAATTCCAAGTTAGGGGAATGGCAAGCTGACTACTTTGATGATAATGAAGACTATGGGAAGGGGAATGATATGATATGGGGCTGAAAGACTGGAGTCGCTGTGAAGGGCTGAGGAATGTGTATTTTAGTCGTAGAGAAGATACGGAGATACTGATTCTACTTGAGTAGCAACATTGTCAGACATATACTTAAGGAAGATCATTCTGCCATCTGTGTTTGAGAAGATGAATTGGAAGCCAAGAGTCTATGAGGATGTTATGATAGTCCAGGCAAGAGGTGAGAAGGGTATGAACTAAGGTGGTGACTGTGTGAATTGAGAGAAGAGAAAGAAAAAGAAGGCTGGTTTAGGAGTCCAAGGACCTGGCTGTTCAAGTCCTGATGCTTCCACTTACTACCAAGGTAAACCTAGGTATACTCACTTGGCAGAGTGAGTAAGAGTGCTAGACATAGGAAGACCTGAATTCAAATTCTGCCTCAGATACAACCTATATGACCCTGGGCAAATCACTTAAACTCTCTGGGCCTCAGTTTCCTCATCTGTAAAATAGAGATAATTGTAGCACCTCATAGGTGCTATTGGGAGGGTCACAAGGGATAATATTCATATAATGCTTTGTAAGTCTTAAAGCAATATACGAATGCTAGCTATTATTAGCTATCATTAACATCTCTGGCCCAAGTTTCCTGAACTATAAAATCATGAGATTGAAATAAATGTCTCCTCAGTTCCTTTCTGTTTATAAATGTATAAAGCTATGTGCATAAGACAGTTATGGGGTTAGAACTGACACAGCATTGAGAGCATATTGCAAACTCACAAGAATGGATTGATTTCTCCCATCTACTCTACCAATGCTGGTAATCTAGCTCATTATTACAGTGGCTTTCTCTCTGCCTTCTTCTTCACCTCTTCTATCTCCATCTTTACAGTGGTTTAAAAGAGGCTGTTAAGAGGAATGGGGGCAGAAGAGGCAGAATATAATAGGTTTTACTTGGGTTTACAATGGCAAAAAAATTTCTATGGGTCACTGCAGTTTTGTTTCCTTGCCTTAAGTGTATATTATAATTGATACCTGGAATATTTGTTTATTTTCCTTTTACTTATATATATTTCAAATGAGAGGCATCATGGTATAACGGGGCACGGGACTTGGAATTAGGAAGACCTAACTTCAAACCTGGCCTTAGACACTCACTAATTGTGTTACTCTGGGTAAGCCACTTAATCTATCTGTAATAAGTGTTGGTGTACTTGAACCTCTCTAAGGTTCCTTCTAGTTCTAAGTCTACAATCCCATGATCTTTTTCTGTTATTTTTATCTAGTAGAGATGACCCATCCACACTGGCTATACATTAATACAGTGCAAATACATGCTAGTACTTTGCCCTACTCATTAAATGAATGAAGACAAGGATTTAACCTTTGTCCTACCATCATACTTTCCACTAATAACACATGGTTTAAATTTCTTTCAGAGAATGAAGTACCTGTGCAGATTCTTTTAAAGTTGGGGTTTTCCAGAAGGTGTCCTGGAAGCCTACACTGGAATCGATGCTGCCAGAATTCAGGAAACCATGGATTTCGAGTGTTGGTGTCCAGCCTCAGTTTCAGGAAGTAGTCATCAAAAGACCTGACCTCCGGTGACTGGAGCTTTATGGTGATCCCTCCATTGGCTTCAACTTCATAACCTTCAATGACTTCATCTCTGTCTGCCCAGCCATCACTGAAAAGGAAAGACAAAAAGTAAACAAACAATTATGCATCTGTACATGGTAGAGCATTAGGTACAAAAGGGAACACTCAGCAATTAGACCCAATGAATGCAAGCTGATACACAAAGAGCCGATTCATTTATACCATCAGTAGATGTGAAAGTCTAATGATCTGTCCTTTGTCTGTGTAGCTGGAGCTGTTGATCTACCCCCTTCACTAAGACACCTGCTGTGTTGTTGTTTTTTTTTTCCTACAGTGTGGATGAGTTTGCATTGAGCCATTCACATACTTTCTTGCCTGGTTCCCTTTGTGATGAACAGTCAGTACAAAGACAGAATGAAAGTGAATATAGTAATTACCAGAGTTGGAAATGGTGCTTGGCAGAAACAAAACAGGAAACTCCTAAACCAAAGAAAGGAATATAGCCAATAAAATTTTTTCAAATGAAGCAAATTTTGAGTGCTTGCTATGTATGAAGTGTACTATGCCATGTTTTGCAGTTAAAAACACAACAGTTCCTGATCTCAAGAAGCTTATAGCCTACTATCTTGATGGATAAGCAAATACATAATACATATAAATAAATGAAACAATTTCAAGAGAAAAAAAAAGCTAAGGAGATCAGGAAAGGCCTTGAGTAAGAGGTGACCTATAAGCTGTGCTTTGAAAGCAGCTAAGAATTCTCAGAGGCAGAAGTGAGGAGGGAGTGATTTCCAATCATGGGGGACCATCTGTTCAAAGATATAGAGGCAGGAGATGGGAAGTAATAAATTAGTTTTGCTAGAACTGAGAATGCATGAAGGAGTCGGCTAAATAAGATTGCAAAGGTACATGGGAGCTCCATTTCATGGGGTACCATGGAAGGATCTTTTTAGTATTGAGGTGACATGGTCAGATCTGTGTTTAAGAACATAACAAATTTGCGGGAGATGGATTGGAAAGAGAAGAGAACAGGGCAGAAATACAAATTAGGAGGTCACTGAATCATGAAGGCTAGAGGTAATGAGGGGAGAGGCTCCATGAAATCAGAGAAAGGGACACATGTGAGAGAGGTGGAATCAGCATATGCCATTAATATAATGGTTGGGGATAATCTGGAGCTGGGGTAGGGGTCAAGGTGGAAGAAAATGGAGAAGCAAATGCATTTCTTTTGTCCCATGGGAGACCTCTGCAACATTGGGGACTGGCAGCTACCCCTTTTTTTCCTGGACACTCTCTCTCTTCTGGGCTTTCTTGACCCTGCTCAATCTTGTCTCTGAAGCAGACAGAGGTTAAATGATTTGTCCAGGGCCACACAGTCAGTAAGTGTCTAAGGCTAGATTCAAATTCAGGTCTTATGGACTCCAGGCCTAGTTCTCTCTATCTACTCTGTCATCTAGCTGCTTAGGTGACTTTTCCATCTCTATAGCCTATCCTAATCTCTCTTGAGTTCCGTCTGGTGTCACTAACTGGCTATCGGCCATGTCAAACAAAATGTCTCAAATTTATGATGTACCAAATGAAACTCATATTTTCCCCAAAACCTATCTTTTCAACTTCCTTATTGTTGTCAAAGCCACCTACCACCATCCTTTCCAGGCACCCAATTTTACAGTCTCACTTTTCCTTATTTTATATGTCCAATTAGCTGCTGCCTTGCTGTCCATAACTTATCATGTATCTGTCTCCTTCCCCTCATTCATTTAACTATCACCTTTGTTTAGACCAGCAGTTCTCAACCTGTGGGTCTCAACCCCTTTGGGGTTGAAAAACCCTTTCACAGGGGTCAGAGGGGTCACCTAAGACCATTAGAAAACACATTTCCAGGCAGGTCCACCCACATGCAGATCTGCCCACACACGACTATTAAAGGGTCATGGCATTAGGAAGGATGAGAACCACTGGTTTAGACCCTTTTCACCTCTCACTAGGACTATTGTAATAGCCTCCTAATTGGTTCCCCTGTTCCAAGCCTTTCCCTTCTCTAATACATCTTCCACATGCCTTACAAAATGATATAACTAGGCCATAAGTCTGATTATATGATCAATAGACTTGATCAATAGACTCCAGTAACACCCAATTAAATATAAATTCTGCTTAGAATTTAACACTATTCATAATTCAGTTCCAACTTACCTTTCTAGCTTTGGCCTATATTACATCGAGTCTGTCTTTATAGCTCTAGGTCCCTGTGTCTGCTATTTAATAGATGCTTTTTGAATAATTGATTAATTGAAAGAAGAAAATACCAGAGGCCTCTCTCCCTTGGAAAATATGCAGTGTCCTAAAATGGATGTTCTTCCCACTATTTGCCTGGTAGAGATAATTGGGCAAACAGTCTATCCTCAGGGACAGAAAATGTGAATTATATATAGTATTTCATGCAGTGCCTTGTACCTAACACATGTCCAATAAGTATTTGTTGAATGGATAAATAGATGAATGGATAAGTGAATGAATATAAGCCATTATCTCTGTTAATAACCACAAAAATAATTCCAGGGATGGAAAATTACAAGACTTGGGTTCCAATAACTCTTACTATTGAAACTGGGAGAAAAATTTCAAGGACAAACTGAGAGAAGCCCCATGGAGGGGAAGAAAATTGAGTCACCTCTGCCAATGCTAGCCAATGTTTTTGCTCCTAGGAATTCAGGGAAAGGAAACAAATGTCTCTTATAAATGAGCAGTGCTTCTTTCCTACATTCTGAAGCCAATTCAAAATGACAATGTCAGATGAAAACAAATTCCTCTGTCCCTGAAGGTAAGAGCAGAACATGTTTCTTTTCTGCAGGATAGAGGCCATTTTAATATTTTTGTATTAGGTTGAGAATTTAGTGATTCCTTTGTCTTTCATTTTAATTTAATTTCTGGACAAGTGTTTTGAGTAGCCATATTCTGGAACTTTCTGTGATTGAAGAGTCTGCAGCTTCTTTCAAGTCCACACGTAACCCAGACCAAACTTTGCCTAGAATTGGCTTGATCAGTCCACAGGATAGATATATTAATTTTGCACCTTTGAGAGAGCTGCTCCATACCTTCTAGCCTTTCTGCTTCTCCCTGAGCAGGGAACTGAGCCAATTCCACGTATGTCAACATGACTAACATGCTGCCTTTTATATGTGTAACGCAATGCACCAGCAGATTCCCACAAAAATGCTACTGTGAATAGCTTTTAAAGTTCAGATTATGCAATATAGTGAATACTCTATTTATTCCATTACAAATTAAGACAAACATTCACAATATATCACAATGTAATATTCAATTCACAACATTACATCTTATCATAGAAAATCACAGTATAGTGTTCATAACAGCTTAACATTAGAATGGCCACACAGTTTTCACTACAGTGGCCACAATATTAAGAACAATTAATAAAAGAATAATCATCTGGTTTCCCTAAGGGAGAAACCCTCCTCACTTAATCATTCAATCAATTCACAATATATCAATCTTCTACTCATGGGGCAATCATGAACTTAATCATTTAATCAATTCATAATAACATAATCAAACTTCCACTCATGGGGCAACCATTAACTTAATCAATCACTCATCTAGATTCACAATTACTAAATATCATCAATCACTAAGTACAGTTATTAGAAAACCACACAAACCCTCCACCCCTTGGTGTCCAGCAAACCTCAGTTTCATCCAAGGGGAGGCCTTTTCTCCATCTTGATTCTGGGTGGTCTCTCTGATTCCCTGTATTCCCTCCCATGGTTCCAGCTCCCTCCTGAATCTACCAAACAGTGACCTGAATTCAGCAGCACACAGCTGCCAGGTTCTTGTCCAGTCCTCAGGGCAGTCCCTGACAACACTGAAGTTCATCTCAAACTCTTCACCACTTCTCTTGCCTGGAACTCAAGGATCAGCCAGGCCATGAACAAACAAAGTCTTATCCTGATCATGCTTCTTCAGTCCTCCAGCAGTTCATCTGGCCCTAGGACCCAGAAGGAATATCAGCCTTCTGGGTGGTCTTCACCAGATTCTGGTCTCAG
>JAQQSW010007904.1:0-13592 GCA_028646575.1 Pseudocheirus occidentalis
TTTTCTGGAAAAAAAAAAGAAAGTGTGAGAGGCAAATGATCTCTACAGTTCTGTTTCTCTTTCTAAAAATGTTTTGAACTCTTCTTCATTTCTGAATGTCCATCTTTTGTCTTTTATGGTCAAACTTGGATTTGCAAGATAGGTCTTGGGCTGCATCCTAAGCTCTATTAGTCATTCAAATGCATTATTCCATTTCTATCATTTTCTTTTGGAATAGTCTTGAATTATTTGAATCTCCTTTACTTTGTATTTGAAAGTCTTTCTACTGATGACTTGCAGAACTTATGATTTCTGGACTGAATTGTTAAATTTAACCACTACGTGTCTTAGAGTTTATAGTCTTGAGTTTTATTCTAAAGGTGATCTGTGCAGTCAACTAGAATTTTATTTTCTGCTTAGCTTGGCAGTTCTCTTTTATTATTTCCTTCTTTATAGTATTAACATTTTTTTGTCCTGTTGTAATCTTCTGGGAAATCCATGATCTTTAGGTCGTATTTGCACATACTGTTTTCAAGTTTAGTATGTTCCTTTTGAATAGTGAAACCATTTTATTTTAATGTTATTGGTTTTTGCTTTTCTTCTAGCTTGTCTTTCACTTCTGTATATTTACAGTCACAATTTATGTTCTCTGCTTTGTTTATTTGGTGAGGCTTGTCACTGCAGATTTTTTCTGTTCTGCTCATTATTTTTGTTGTGTAGGGCATAAATTCTACTCTAATGGTTCTCAATTCTTTTAAACCACTCAGAAACAGCATGTTATGGTGTCACAATTGCCTCAAATTCCCTAGGGTCCTCTGTCTCGTCAAGGATTGAATTATTTTCCCCCTTTTTAAAAAACATTTATTCCTAGATACCAGAATTTGTTTATGAGATCTAGAGGCCATTACATTTATTGTTGATCACCTTGGATTTATGAAGTCTTTGAGTTTTCTTCTTCCTGAAATCTTTGGTACTTTTAGTCTTCCCCCCTCCTCTTATTTTTCTTATCACTTACTTCTTGACTCCCTCCCCTCTGATTTTAGCATCCTTAGGGGCTGGATCTCAAAGTTTGTCAGCCTCCTCCCAGGATAAGTATTTTATGGTTCACCAGCATAAGTCTCTAATGTAAATGACTCTTGGGTGGTCAGAACTAGGCCCAGATGGTTGCTATGCTCTTTCCTTCAGGCTTGTTGGAGTGTTGTTCAGCTCCTGTCCTGGTGACCTAGTGACCCAGAAGTTCAGAGGCTGCTTTTCATAGCACTATTGCTTACGGGTTGCATGCAGCCTCTGGCAGGCTTTGGCTTCTGAAGGACTGTGGCCAAGCAGGTTGTTGAAGTCTGAGCAAGAAGTCTGAGCCTAGAACCAGGGTCTCTATAGCAAGATTCTTAAACTTTTTCCACTTGAGACCCCTTCAGTGCTGCAAAAAAGGGAGGGGGGACCAAGGTATAGAGGTGGGTTTTGATATAAGCTTGTGTCTTAGCTTAGGATTTCTCAATGCAGCCTCAGTATAATGGGGGAGGAGTGATGAATGAGCTCAGGGTCAGTTAGCATCTGTTTCTGGTTTTTAGAGGATTTCTTTTTTATATTATTTTGGATTCTGGGTGTCCTAGATCATGGAAACAGTGGGAGTTACTTTATCTTTGTTGCATAATTTCTGTTTTGGAGAGGTTTGAGAGCTTGTGGAGATCAAAGGAAATGTTTAGTCCATTATCTTGTTGGTCATTTGAACCAGAAGTATAAAGAGCTTATTTTTAATGAAAAGTTATGAGTTCAATCACAATCACTCTATTTTCACTGTGGGGAAAACTACCAACATTTAGACAGAGATTGATTGTGCTTTTTGATTAAATTTACATTTATATTTCCTTAACCCCTGGTCTTTTTGCAGTTGTGGTAAAATTCATGGTAACAAATCAGCCTACACTATGATAGTGTCATGGATAGAGGCAGTAGGAAAGAAAGTTGGACCAAGAGCTACGGTTTATACAAATTCCTTAGGGAGGGCATGACTAAGTCTTTAGAAATGACTTTGATTGATCCAAGGAGATATACAGGTCCTGTTCACACATTAATTGATTCAATAAGAAAAAATTTAAGAAAGGTAATCACTTTTAAGTGAGTGGGTTAATCCCACTGTAACACTAATGGAGGAAGTAATGAATCAATCAGCATTTATTAATCACCTGCTACGTGCCAGGCATTGGGAATACAAGGAATAAGGAAGATTTCTCTGCTGAAAAATAAAAGAAAAATATTTCAGAAAGATTTGTGTTCCCAGACTTTTTGTAGGAATCAGTTTTATAGGCTTATCTGATAATGTCTGTCCATATTTTTAAACAAAAATATTGCATTTCCCTAGAATTTTGTGACCTTGTATGAAAAAAAATACTTCACCTATATTTTAATAAAAAGGAACTGGTTTCAGCGTCAGGGAAACCTAGGTTCAATTACCAATTTTAACACATACTGACTGTGAGACTTTGGTTAAATCACTTAATCTCAGGTGCTCTAGGCAACTTTCTAAGACTGTGAATTGTAGAGAAGGTGCTAAGAAGGGCTGGTAGAGGAGGGTTCTTATCTAAGAATTCTATATGCCAACGAAATCACCATTTTAGTCCTTATTCACATCCCCCCTTCCATATATATATATATATATATATTAGCCTGTTTTTGTTTGTTTTTTTATGACTGTACTCCCCAATGAAGTCAGGGTCTCTAAAAGAAAAACTATTTCCCATCCTTGCATTATTTTTGTTCTGATGTAGATTAAGTTCCCTAATCATATTTTGCTTTGATTAATGTTAAAATAACCTGTGCTCCATGAGTGGATACTAACCCACCTTGGAGCAATCTAGCCTGGTATCAATGCTATTCTTCAGATAATTGACTCTGACTGGAGTCAGTAACAAGACACAATTACCAGCTTTCTTTTCCTCCAAAGAGCTCAGCTATTACTTTAGTTCTCTGGAAGCTGCCTGGGGGTTGTTAGAAAAATCAGTGAAATTTTCAAATATACTGGACCTAAGCTATGGACTCTTAGCAGACATACAGTGTTTCCCAGTATTTGCAATCCTGTGTGGCAGTGCAGAGGAAAAGAAGGTAGTTTAGTAACTTGATTTTTGTTTGGCAAAGCTCAACTCTTGAAGTGATTATTAAAGAGTCATGGTCAAGGCCCAAGAGAGGAGGTTGAAATATGGTTTTCATTCTGGTTTTATTTTGATCCCTTTCTCATTTTTTTCTCTGGGAGGGGGTGGGGTGGGACAAGGCATAAAACTCTTCTTGGCACCACGTGTGTTGTGCTTAGTCCAAGGCCAGAAAAGAGTTTTATGGGAAAGTCTGCTGTGGGGTATGTCAGAGATCCATTTTCTCTTAATCTATCCATAGTTGTTATTTTAAATAAACTAATGCAGACCAAATAAAATAAAATAAGCAAACAGCCTAACATAAAGCCTCTCACTTTCAAGGTGTGAAATTTTCCATTTGTTTAATTCTTCATAAAAATTAATATATAGGATTGATTACATATAATTTTGAAATATTGAGGAGTTTGGTTTTTCAACTCTTTTGCAACCTGTTTACATATGTTTGAATTAAGTCGAGAAGGATTTAAAATGTTCCTCTAGAAAGTTCAAAAGCTAATTATCTCTTGTGGCTCTACCATTTGACTCTGAATTTTTGTAGTGATTTTCAGAATAGAGAAGTATGATTAGATAATAGTTAAACAGGTAACAGTTAAAAATTATGCATGATTATACACAAATATACACATGGCTGGCTTTATTCAGAAATGGAGTGACTTCCTACATGTGATATGATTTCAGGGAGGCCAAGAAAGTCCTGTATTTCTTTCCTTAGCCCTTGCTCCTGATCCCCTCCCTAACTACTTCTCCCACCCGCTAGTTGATGTTTGAATTTTAAGGAAGTATGATATAATGGGAAAATCTAAACTAGCTATCAGAAAACTTGATTTCTAGTCCTGATTTTGTCACTAAGCCCCTATATGACCTTGGAGAAAATAATTTAGCTTTTCTAAGTCTTAGTATTCTCATTTGTAAGAAGAAAGGGATAGGGCACAGAAATTAGATTATATAACTCCTAAAGTAAAAAAAAAATGCCATGATTGAGAGAGGGGACAAAGGACATAAAACAAGAAAACAAAGTTTACCATTAAAAAAAAGTTTTATATTTCTGTTTTTATTTTCTTTTCCTAATATGTTCCTCTTTTCCTCCACTTAGAGAACTCTCCCTGTAATAAGGAATTTTTTAAAAAGCAGCTAAACAAAATTAACCAATATGTTAATCAAGTCTGACAGTATATGCAAGATTTTCACCTCTAGAGTTCTCTGCTTCTTCATAGAATGGAGAGAAGTGCATCCTCATGTATGTTCTTGAAAGTGAAACTCGGCCACTATAATTTCAGGCTGTATTGATTTTGTTGTTGTTTCCATTTATATTGCTGTTGTGGCTGTATCTGTTGTTTTCCTAACTCTACTTATTCCACTTTATATCAGTTCATATAAATTGTCCCATGCCTTTATAGTCTTGACATTCACTGTTTGCTACAACACACTAATATTCTATTACCTTTGTGTGGCACAATTTGATCAGCCATTTCCCAGTCAATGAGCATCTATTTTATTCCTAGTTCTTTTCTCCTACAAAAAATATTAGTATAAGTATGTTGGCATACAGTGGACCTTTCTTTGTGTCTTTGATATTTTAGAGCATTGGTTCTCAACCTGTGGGTCGCGACCCCTTTGGGGGTTGGACAACCCTTTCACAGGGGTCATGGGGGTTGCCTAAGAACATTGGAAAATACATATTTCTGGTGGTATTAGGAACTGAGACATGGCTCCTCTATCCATCTCCAGGCAGGTCCGCCCACATGCAGATATGCCTACATACGCCCAGTATTAAAGAGTCACCACATTAGGAAGGTTGGGAACCACTGCTCTAGATTATACACCTGGCAGTGGAATCTTTAGGTCAAAGGATATGAATATTTCAGGCACTTTCTTGGCCTAAGGCCAACTCCATAATTTTGAGAAGGATTAACCCAATATACATGTGGTATATTAGTCTGGATCAGGCTAACGTGAATATGAGAACTTGTCAAAAAGAAAAAAAATGCATACGTGTATGTGCATATCATTGTACAAAATTATTGTATAGAAATACTAACCTATTCTCTCCACTCTCCTCCCCCATACCAGTTAAACTCTTCCCTCTGAAATTACCTCTGATATACATTGTATGTGTTATGTGTACATAATATTATATAACTGTTATATAATACATTAGTTTTATAAATATATATATACATATATGTGTGTGTGTAATATGTATATATATATTACATACATAGTTGTCCTTGTTGGGTGACTGCCTACTTGGGAGAAAACTGTTAGTTCTTTTTTTTCCCCCTAAAATAAGATAAATGCTGGCATAGTAATAAAAAAGTTCAAATCCTGGTTCTAAAAGTAACCAGTTGTGTGATCTTGGGAAAATGATTTTTTTTCTTTTCTGGGCCCTAGATTTCCTCATCTGTGAAATGAGGGGGTTCAACTTAATTTTTTCAAAGATCCCTTCCAGCTTTGAAATCCTATGAATCCATGAACTTTTGCCACAGGGAATAGGAAACAAAGCCATCTTGCAGGACATCATATCAAGACAAAGAAAACACAGAAGAGTGGGGAAATTCATAATAGCAAACAAATAGGGCTAATTAGGCTTTGTGTGGCTAAGGAAGAGGTTGACAGAGATGGGTTACTTTCATTTGTTTGTTTCCTGTCTTGTCCCTTTTTCACTCCACTCCTTTAGTACGTCCTCACCTCCAAGTTACCATGCTTAAGCATATAGTAGTCCATAGGATCCACCATCCCTGACTCTCTTCCCTCTACTTTCCCAGTTGGTACCATTGGAGTTCCAATGACCTATATCTGGAGCTAAGATCTAGAGATCATCTGATTGCAAATGAGAAATGTAGCCAGGACTCAGGAAAAACTGCAAACTCTTTGTAGAAAGGTATCCCTGGGTTCTCAAGGAAGTGGATGGACATGACTTGTTCAAGTGCTCACAGCTAGTAAATGGTATAGCTAGGAATAGAATCTAAGTCTTCTGACTTCAAATCCAGTCCTCCTTCTACCCTCCTAAACTACACTTAAGTTTTATAAGTCAGAGTTCAGGTCAATGGATTGGTTGTTGTCCTTCATGCCTAAAGAGGCCCAAAATGGTATCACTATCTTGGAGCCAAGGTACAGTGTATCTGACTGTGGCTGATCAGATCAGATGAGCTCAGAAGACTCTACTGCAGGTTTAACACAAATAGTCCATATGAATTTAGAATGGAGGTGTCTCTAAATTTGTGCATCTCATATTTCTTTTGAGCTACTGTATCTTCTTTAATGCAGGCAGATTCTGGGTGGTCCTGTGCCAGTGATTCCTATGTCTCATGATTGATTCCAAAGTTCTTCGGAGAGATTTTGAGAGTGTCCTTCTGACCACCATGTGAGCACTTGCCTTATGTGAGTTTTCTGAAAAGTAGTCTTTTAGGCAAATGTACATTTGGCATTTGAAGAAAGTAGCCAGACCATCAGAGTTTTGCTCTCTGCAGTAGAATTTGAATGGTTGGCAGTTCAGCCCAAGAAAGAACCTCCGTATCTGGGACCTTATTTTGCCAGGTGATCAATAGAGTCTTCCTCAGACAATTCAAGTGGAAGCAATTGAGTTTCCTGGCATGACTCTGGCATACTGTCCAGGTATCACAAGCATACAACAATGAGACCAGCACAAAAATTCTGTAGACTTTCAGTTTGGTGGGCAGTCTAATAGCTCTTCTCTCCTACACTTTCCTTCAGAGTCTCCCAAATGCTGAACTAGCTCTGGCAATGCATGTATCAACCTCATCATCTATGTGTACATCCCTGAAAAGCATACTCCGAAGGTAAATGAACTTATCCACAGCATTCAAAATTTCTCCATTTGCTGTAACTGATGGTTCCACATATGGATGGTCTGTCACTGGCTGCTGGAGAGCCCATTTTCTTGGTGTTGTCAGGCCAAAATTAGTACAAGAAATAGAGAATCTTAGCCTCAGAGGCTGCATTGAGCACACAATCATCTGCAAACAAAAAGTCACACACAAATTCTCTCTACTTTAGTGCTGGCTTATAGCCTTTTCAAGTTAAATAATTGACCATCAGTGCAGCAGCTGACCTTGATGCCATTTTTGTCCACATTGAAGGCATTTGACAACATCTCTGAAAATATCATGCTAAAAGCATGGGAACAATTACACAGCCCTTCTTTACTCCATGGGTATCTGGGAAAGCTCAAGAGCATTGGCCATCATACAGAACCTGTGCAAGAATGCTGTTATGAAACTGGTATACAATACTGATGAACCTCTCTGAGTAATCAAATTTTGCCATCATTTTCCACAAGCCCCCAGAATTTACAATAGCAAAGGCCTTGATCATATTGATGAACATTGTATATAGACCTCTTTTCTGCTCCTGGCATTTCTCCTGGGGTTGTCAGGCCACAAATACCATATTGACTGTTCCTTGACCCTTTCTGGAGCCACACTGGCTCTCAGCTAGATGACCATCTTCCAGGGGAAGGATTAGCCTTTTAAAGAGGACTCAGGTAAGAATCTTGCCAGCAATGATTAAGATGCGCTGCTGTTTGTCACAGGACAATCTATTTCCTTTTACTTTATACAGCTGAACAATGGAGGCATCCTTGAACTCTTAGGGGAATAACCTCCCCTTGCCATATAACCCAGAGGATTTCAGTCAGCTTTTGAATGAGCAGGGGACCTCCTACCTTGTAAATCTCAGCTGGAATAGAATCAGCACCAGGTGCTTTGCTACAAGAGAGGAGCCTGATGACATTCAAAACCTCTTCTTTAGTTCAGTGAATGGATTAGGTGAGTGGAGGAAGGAATACAACCTATCTTCAGAGAGGATAGCAGGTAAGTGCTGACTAATTATCCCTGTCCACATTTAGCCACGTCACTCTTCTTTCCAGAATACAGCATGACTAGCAACCAGGTGTGGTAATTAAATGAAGTTAAATGAGAGTAAAAAGAAGATATTTGGATTTGGATTAATTGCCAATAAAAACAAATTATTAATGGCTATTTCCTAGTTTCCTTTACACTCAGTCTAATATCCTTTGGAGATTGTATCTACTACCATGGTTTTGTTAAAATTTCTGAAAGACAGCCTAAAAAAGATTTGATGGAATCGAAACTAAGGGTCAAATGACAGTTTAGGAATTTCTATCAATTTGGATATTTAAGGCTACGAACACCATGCCTATTGGCAGAGAAACCCTTCTTCCTCCACTTCCCTGTTATCATCCAACTTTGTGGCAGGAAAGACTGAAGTCGCAGTAAAAGATTTGCAAATGGAGGTGAGAACAGGGAGTAGACATACTGTCCCATGTTGACATGTACATACTGTGTCAATGTAGGGTTGCCCACATCCAGTAAGTTGACTCCATTACTGAAAAGGAAGACTTTCCAAAAGAAAATTTTCTAATCCAATTGGTGGGTGCCTCAAATTCCTGCCTCCACTCACTTGCCCTCTAATTTGTGTTTCATTGCAAGCAGTCTCATACTCTTAGAGCTGGTCATATCTTCACTCCTTGGCTCAGAATTTTCAGTGGTTCCCTATTGATTACTGAGTAAATTTCAAACTCCTTTCCCCACATTCAAGGCCCTCCGCAATCTGATGCCATCCTACCTTTCCAGCCTTATATACTAGCAATCCCCTCTATCACGCCTCAAACATAAACCCATATTCTATATTCCAACCAGTTCTGACGACTTTCTGCCCTGTGGATATTCCATGTATTTCCCACCTCCATGCCCTTGCTCCTATTATTCCCTATGCCTAAAATATCTTCCTTTACCCTCTTTACCTGCTAAATGCCTATCTTTCCTTTAAAATACAGCTCAAGTACTATCTTTTCAAAGGATTATTCTCTGATATTTCCCCAGATGTTAATGACTTTCACCCTCAGTCTTCACATAGAACTTTGTATATTTCTGATGTGTGTAGCATGTAATAGCATATATTATAGCTATCTGTGTTTTTGTCTTATCTCCTACTAGAGGATGAATTTCAGGAGGACAGACAGCTAACTTTATGTTTCCTGTAGCTTCTAGTTCAATGTTCTTTACTCAATGAATGCTTAATAAATGTTTGCTGTTGCCTGTTGAAAAACTTGGCAATGGTAAATTCTTCTTTGATTGTATCAATGTAGCCAAAAAAGGACTGGGTCTGTGCTTTATTCAACAGTAGCTTTAATTTCTTAGCATTCATTCTTTTGAATTTCTTAATCATTCCCAACATATACAAATACTATCTTAATGTAAAGAAGAACTGATTAGCTTCTGAATTTGAAGTCAGTGCCAATGTGGCAAAAGTTAGGATTAGGGCCATATTTTAGCCTTGTCGTTTCCTTCTGGTCCTCTGATCAGAGATGATGTATTTTCGATGCCTAGGAAGCAGACTAAGAGGTATTGTAGGTCTCAAGGGTGACCAAGTGAATAAGTGGATGACTACTTGAGGAAATATAATGATACTGCTAGCCAATGATATCCTGCACATGCATCCTATTGACTGTGGAGTCATTATCCAAAATGAATGCTCCAGTGAATGCTGCTCATTTAAATTAAATGCAACCTCTTTGTTCTCCCCAATCTCTAAAGCAGCACTTCTCAACCTGTGGGTCGCGCCCCCTTTGGGGGTCGAACAATCCTTTCACAGGGGTCACAGGGGTTGCCTAAGACCATCAAAAAACACATTATTTCCAATAGTCTTAGAAACCAAGACACCACTCTTCTGTCTCCAGGCGGGTCTGCCCACATGCAGATACACCCACATACAAGTATTAAAGGATTGTGATATTAGGAAGGTTGAGAACCACTGCTCTAAAGTGTTTGTTTCTCTTCTGCCATTTTAGGATATTATCAACCTGTCACCAATCAAATTACCTTCTTACAAAAATTATTTTCATTGATATTCTACTTATGTTTATATAAATCAGTCAGCGAAACATGATAATCAGCTTAGAAATGATATTTTTTTAACTAATGCCCCCTTAATAAATTCAACATTGTTCATAAGATAATAATGAAAGACAAAGAGAGAGAGACAGAGGGTGATAATATGCTAGATGATATGGTGGATACAGACTTGAACTTGAAGTAAAGAAGACTTTGATTCAAATCCTGCTTCAGACACTTTCACTAGGCCTCAGTTGCCTCATCTGTAACCCTATAGGGTTGTTGTGAAGTTCAAATGATATAATACATGTGAAGTGCTTTAAAGCGCCATATAAATGAATGCTTTTCTTATATTTGTCATGTATATGTAGCTTGCTTTGTATATTTTCATTTGCAAGTTGTCTTTCCCATTAGATTGTAAGCACCTCGAGGTTAGGGACTGACTTTTGCCTCTTTTTGTATCCACAGTGCAGAGTGCTTGGCACATTTTTGTTGTTCAGCCATTGAGTCAAGCCTGACCATACTATCCATGGGGTTTTCTTGGCAAGGATACTGGAGTAATTTGCCATTTCCTTCTCCAGTGGATTAAGGTAAACAGAGGTTAAGTGACTTGCCCAGGGTCACACAGCTAGTAAGTGTCTGGGGCTGGATGTGAACTCAGGTCTTCCTGACTCCAGGCCCAGCACTCTATCCACTGATCTATCTAGCTGCCAGGAATACAGTAGGTACTTAATAAATATTTACTGATTGATTATATAGCACTTCAAAGTTTACAAAGTGATTTACATCTCTTATCCCGAAGTAAGCACGAAGGGCATTATTACTATCATTTTCATTTCACAGATAGGGAATATGAGGTTCAGAGACATTAAGTGACTATTTGCCATGTGACAAGTAGGAGGAGTAGAACGTAAGTCCTTCCTGGCCTTTTTGACTCCAAGTCTCTCCTGAGAGCTATTGCATGAGAGGACCTCCTTAGAGCTAAAAAGGACCTTTTATACAATGGTCTCATTTTACAGGTAAAAGACCAAAGTCACATAGCTTGTAAGTAGCAGAGTCAGGACTGGAACCTGATTGTTTTCTGCCTTTGAATCCTGCGTTCTTTCTAGTATACTAGGCATAGAATTCAGGCTCTGCTCACATCCATGGTTTCAGCTACTTACAGTGAACTCTATTAATAATCCTCAGTCCTGCTGAGTCCTTCTGAGACATCTCTAGCAACCTAGAAGTCCCTCTAAACAGGTCAGAATCTTAAAGGTAGAAGATGCTGTACATGTAGGTCAGGCTCATTTCCATATTTCATTTTAGACCCAGGTCCTTTGAAGTCAAATGGATCTTTATCTTCTGTAGGGCAGGGAGAGACCAGTCCTCTTCAGACTTGATGATATTAGTGAATCCTAAAGTCACCCAGTCAGGGAAAAACCATCAAGCTGAATTAGAGGGGAGGAAGATCACCAATCAGTAAAGCAGAAAGTTCTTAGGAAACATAACTCCTCACACTCAGGGGTGAAAAATAAGGAAAAAGAAATTGATCTATCTCCTCTCCACCTCCTCCCACCCACCTTATTTCCTGCTCTAAAGGTTAACAAATTTGGGTTTTGTCAGATCTGGAAAGGAAGGGAATTCTAAAGACGAGTTCACTGAGAAAACTCTACTGTTCAAATTCAGATCCATGTCTTCCAGATGTTTCTTCTTGTTCACCAAAATCACTTCCTTCTTCTAGGCTTAGCTGGCCTGTTATTCATTCATGATCTTTGCTGGAGGTATCCCCTGTATAGCTTCTGGGAGTACTAACAAGTATAATGAATTAGGGAAGCTGTAAAAACAAACAAACAAACAAACCAAAAAAACTCTTAAATTTCCTGACTCCAATATAATGAATTTATAAATATTCAAGTATAGATTCACTGTGATATGGTTTATCCATTCTTCTGGTCCTAACCTATGAGCTCATCAGATGGTGTGGGAAGGCTGACACAGGCAGATCATAACCTAGTAATACATAGTTTTAGAGAGCTGCCTGAGGTCTTAAGAATTTAAATAACTTGGAAGTAGAATTGAAGGGTGGGGTGGAACCAAAATGGTGAAGTATAGTCTAGGATCTAGACAAATTCTCTCTATATTCCCCTCCAAACAACTTTAAAATACTGCCTCAAATAAAATTTTGGAGTAGTAAAGCCAACAAAAGGTCAGATGGAGACATTTTTCCAGTCTAAGACAACTTAGGAGGTCCACAGGAGAGATCTGTAACACTTGGGTTAACACTTGGGTGGGCGCAGGCCCTGAGTGTGGCAGAAGCACCAGCCATGTAGCCTAAACAGAAGTGGTTGCTGCAGCAGCAGCTTTGGGAGCTCTTAGCCCAGAGATGTAAGGGGGTTGGACAACTGCTCACAAAGAGATAAAAGGGTACCCTTTGCGGGAACTGGATACAGCTGATGCTGACTGGCAGTTCTATTGCTCATACACAATTCTGGATTGTAGTCCCAGGGCAGAGAGAAGTACTTGTGGTCAAAGTTCTAGAGCCAATAAGAACACTGGTCATTACAACTACAGTTGAGTAGGGGCTCTCCCAGGTTAAAGACCAAAGCACAGACCAGGAGAGAAGTGACCACACCTCTCTTGGGAAAATACCACTTTGGAAGCATCAAAAAATGTGAAGACCCCTAGAACTAGCTCTGAAAACAAATGTAGGAAAAAAGTCTAAAGTGTGGCACAGTGACTCCCCATCCCCAGGGGAAAAGAGACCAACTTTAACATAAAGCTCAAAATGAAGCAATAGGGGGGAAAAAGAACAAATAACACACACAAAAAAGAACTTGAATATCAAAAGCTAATATGGTGGCAGGGAAGGCAACACAGAAACTCAAAAGAAGATAATAATGTGAAAAGAGCTACTAACAAAGCCTCAAAGAAAAATGCTAATTGGACACAATCCCAATAAGAATTCCTGAAAGAGTTAAAGAAAGAGATGAGTGGTATAGGAAGAAAAAAGAGAGCAATGCAAAAATAAATTATGAAAAGAGGATTAACAACTTGATAAAAGAGACACCAAAAACACTGCAGAAAATACCTTAACAAACAAAATTGGTCTAATGGTAAAAGAGAGGGGGAAATCACTGCTTAAGCAGAAAAGAACTACTTAAAAAACAGAATTGCCAAAGTGGAAAATAAGGTACAAAAGCTCATTGAAGAAAGAAATTCCTTAAAAATTAGAATTGGACACGTGGAAGCTAATGACTCCATGAGACTTCAAATAAAAAAAATAGAAGAAAATATGAAATATCTCATTGGAAAAACAACTGACTGGAAAACAAATTGGGGGGAGAAAATTTAAGAATTATTGGACTACCTGAAAGCCATGATCAAAAAAAGAACCTAGATATTATATTTCAAGTAATTATCAAGGAAAGTTGCCCCAATATCATACATCCATAGGGTAAAATGAGATTAAAAGAATCCACCAATCACATCCCGAAAAGATTCCAAAATGAAAATTCCGAAGAATATTGTAGCCAAGTTCCAGAGCTCCCAGGGTGAAGAGAAAATATTTCAAGCAACTAGAAAGAAGCAATGCAAATATCATGGAGCTAGTCAG
>JAQQSW010007905.1:0-13592 GCA_028646575.1 Pseudocheirus occidentalis
GCTAGGTGGCGCAGTGAATAGAGCACTGGCCCTGTAGTCAGGAGGACCTGAGTTCAAATACAGCCTCATATACTTGACACGCTCACTAGCTGTGTGACCTTGGGCAAGTCACTTAACCCCAATTGCCCCTCAAAAACAAAAAGCAAAAAAAAATGTACCAATAAAAGTACAAAGAGAAAGTTTAAGAAAAGAGCAAAATGGAAAGAAATCCTCACATAAAAAACCAGCAGACACTGAATAAGTACCAAAAAAAGAAGCATTAATTCAATTAATAATGTGGAGTAAAAGAATGTTATTATGCAATAAGAATTTAGATATATGAGGAATACAGAGAAAGATGGAAAGAGTTGTATGAATTGACGCAAAGTGAAATGAGAAGAACCAAAAGGACAACATGAACAATGACTACAATAATGCAAATGTCACTATAAGGAAATTAATCTTGTAGCAACTGAAAATACACTTAGGATCCATAATGTTAATGGAATTTAAGATCATCCCTGCCCATTAGTAGGCCTCATATGGAGTCTATTAAGGGAAGATTGCTTAAGGGAGTTTTGCCTGTAGGAAGGCTTTTATACCTTTTGCTAATTTCCAATTAGGCACTGAGTCAAGAGGGTTGTGATGCCTTCTGGCTCAGAGAAGTGTGTATGTAAACCCTGAGTTGGTATTTTGCTTTAGGGGCTCGCTTATAAGAAGTATCTTGTGATTTCCCTGGTCAAGATTCTAAGTGGTTATATGTTCAGAGCTCCCCGACTGCTCAGATATAAAAGCTCTCTCAATCCAGGGACATGTGTAAAGTGTATAGCAATATTGCTTTGATTCAGGAGGTCAGAGCCCTGTCTGTTGGTCTTTATTTCTGTTTGTATTTTCTCTGAAGTTCAGGGTACTGACTTTTCCCCTGAACTTGTTAATGTAATTAAAAAAAGACTGTTGACCCTTAAACAGTTATCTTCCCAGTAAAGCAGATCTAACAACCTGTGCTAGCATCCATCCTGGGTATGCTAGCGTGGTTGCTGCTACAGGGTTTCAGAGAAAACTTAAGGAGACATCCCTATGTGTGTGTGTGTGTGTGTGTGTGTGTGTGTGTGTGTGTATTGTCAGATGTGAACACTGTTATCAAAGATTTTTTAAACATAACTTTTTTTGGTTACACAGGGATTGAATGGGGGGGGGGATATCTCTAGAAATAATTGTGATACAAAAACAAAAGGTTTCGATAAAACCATTCCAACAGACATATCCCTAAGGAAGTTCCAGTGACAACTAAAACCCCAGAAATGAGACTGGAGGTAAATACTGTAACAACTTTCACAGTGATTGAAAAGCTTGATAAAAGAACTTAAGTAAGAAGTAAGGAAGAAAATTGAGCTTTTAAAGAAGAGTTTGAAAAAACAAATATTAAGTTTAAAATAGCCACAGGAAAACCTTAATAAAGAAGTAGACAGTGATAAAAGGGAAGGGCAGAGACAAAACTCGAAAATTAAGAGATGGAACCTCATAGCGTACAAGAGACAGCAAAATGAGAACATGAGATTTCTACAAATCAAAGCAATTTACTTCAGCAAAAGAAGATGACAGTCTTTGACCTTCTGGAAAAATATGATGAAAAAGCCAAATGCCAGTTTCAGGAAATCTCTGTCTCTTTTTCTCTAGCTCTCTCTGTCTCTGCCAATTAATTAAAAGAAAACAATACAACATTAGGTAATCTGGTTTCTATTTAGATAAAAGATTAGAAATTTTCCAAATTGGGAGCTGGGAGAGTGAATAGGTGCAATTACATAAAATTGGAAAAGGACTCACTCCCCCTCCCCCCCCTTCAGAGTCTATGAACAATCAAAGGAACATGGAAAGAACAACTGAATGATCAGTATTCAGTATGGGATCAGTTTTCAGATAAGATATATAGGTTGCTTGAGATGTGCAATTGTGAGAAAATTTTTTGCATCAAAATTTGGATCTGAGTTTCTGGTCAGCATAGCCCAGGTCCTTAGTTAGGAGTCTCTAAACATCAGATAGCAGTAGTTCAGCTTTCCAGCCATGCTAGGCTAAGTTAAAACAGTGCAATAAGGTTTTCTCTCAATTCTCACATTTGAATAAAGTTTTTCTACAAGAGAGAAATTGTTCTTTTTTGTGTTTTTTTTAAATTTGTGTTTTCTTTCACAACATGACTAATATGGAAATATATTTTGGATGAATGAACATGTATAATCTATATCATATTACTTGTCTTCTCAATGGGGATGAGGGGAGAGAGAGGAAGGGAACTCAAAAAACTTTAAAAAACAAATGTTTAAAAATTTTTTTCACACGTAATTGGGGAAAATGAAATATAAAATTTTTAAAAATTAAGCAATTATTCAAAATTGACAAAAACCAGTACAAAGAAATTTAAATAATTAAGTATTGAAATAAATTTCATTTTAAAAAATAAATTTATAGTATTTATATTACTGAAGTTATTAAAGATTAAAACTTAAAAAAAAAAGACAGAAGTTGAACTACACATATAAGTGAATAGAAAGGGAAATGAGTTAGGTCCAAAATTGAGTCATAATATGGAATCAGTGTGGTTCACTCAGGTCCCACAATTAACCATTTGCTGTTCTAATCCCTCAGTTCCCTTCATATTTACACACACACATACACACACACACACATGCACACGCACACACGCGCACGCCATAGTCAGAAAATACTGAAAAGAGACTCTAAAGTACAGATCAATAGGAATCATGGAAGTGTGTTAAAGAGGAACCCCATATATAATCCATGTGAAAATATAATCACTAAATTCCAGGCCTGTTGTATTTTTTTTAAAATGTGTTATTATATGCTGACATATGGTAAGACATGTCCCCAACATACTTTTCCCCCACAACAATTCTCATCCCTATTCTTTATTGTCCTGCAAAGTCCCACTGCTGTAGCACCCTTCTCTTGGGAACCACTTTCTCCCATAATTCACAAGGGGTTGAAGGCCAGACTCTGAATTCTCTGTAGGATGGGCTGCCTCTTCTCCTGGCACAAATGCATCCACAGTTAGACCATCCTCTATTCCTCCAAATGAATTTTCCCCAGGCATAAGTAGGGATAAATAAGCAAGAGGAAGCAGTTTATGTATCATGAAATATTTGCTCAAATTATACAGGACAACAAATAATAAAAAAGAAAAGAAAGAAAAGATTAGAATATGATATGCCAAAAAGCAAAGAAAAATGCCTTGCACTCCCAGATAATGTATCCTGCAGAGCTGATTACACACTTAAAAGGGTATGCTCTTCAACAAGATGACAAATTAAACCATACCTTCAAAGGAAACAAGAAATAAACAGTCTTTTAAATTGAAACAAACCAACAAAAAAAATTAATAAAGATAAATAGCTGCATATACTATAACATAAGGCCTTTTCAAGTTCTCACTTTGAGTGAGATAACACCCATTCAGTGAATAGGCTTCTTTAAGAAATGAGTCAAGGGATGGTCTCTTTAATTAAAAAAAAAAAAATCAAACTGGGCAACAGTCAATGGTTACATGATATAAGGAAGAGATAAAACTTTTATTTAAAAAGCCCAGTCTTATCTGAATGTAATGAATAGGTGGATCAATGAAAAACTAGGTATAAGTTAATCTCCTATCTCTCTAAATTCTTGTGACCTTCTTTTGAGCCCTGGTTCTCCCTACTACCAATGTAAATTGAGGCACTTACAGGTCAAGTGATTTGTCAGGGGTCACATAAAACCTGTGTCTTTGAAATATGATTTGTAACTGCCCCTAGGTCTTTTTGACTCTGAAGTTGACTCTCTATTCATTGTATCATGCTGTCTACCTTCAAAAATCCAACATTTAGGGTCAGCTAGGTGGCTCAGTAAATAGAGCACCAACCCTGGAGTCAGGAAGACCTGAGTTCAAATCCAGTCTCAGACACTTAACACTTACTAGCTGTGTGACCTTGAGCAAATGACTTAACCTCTCCAAAAAGACAAAAGAAGATTTTTTTTAATCCAACATTTAACTAGAAAGGTAATGCTAGAACCTTAAAAACCTGTGATCCTGGGAAGAGAGAAAACAGGGAATCAATTACCATCCTCACTCCCCTGCCAAAACAACAACAACAACAACAAAAAATCTCATTAAAGTGAAAAGCTTAATCTATAGCCTTCATTTGTAATGTTCAGCTTTATTATTTTTAAATCTCTTTCAAATCTATCTTTCTCAGTCTCCTTTGTTAGATCTTCATCTTGGTTGCCTCTGTTAATCCTGGGTTTCCCATAGATTTCCGTTCTGAGCCTCTTCTCTTGTCTCTTTATGTTCTTTTGCTTAATGATCTCATCAGCTCCTGTGGATTCAACTGTCATCTCTATGCTGATGATTCACAGATGTATTTACCCATCCCTAACCTCTCTATTGCTCTCCAGTCTTGAATCTCCCTCCTGCCTATTGGGCATCTCAAACTGAATATCCCTTGGATCTCAAACTCAACCTGCCCCAAACTGAACTCATTATCTTTCCTCCAAAATCCTCCCCTCTTCCTAACTTCTATAGTATTGTTGAGGTTACCACCATTATCCTATTTACCAACACTAAAAACCCAGGAGTCATCCTCACCCCTTATGCTAAGGCCCGTGATTTTGCCTCTGTAACACCTCTGACTACACCCTTCCCCCTTTCCTCCCCTGACACTATCACCACTTGGTGCAGGCTCTCATCGCCTCATGCTTGGACTATAGCAATCTCCTGCTCGCTGGTCTCCTTCCCACAAGTCTCTCCTCACTCAGGTTCATCCTTCCACTCACCTGTCAAAGTGACTTTGCTAAGAAGCTAGTCTTACCCTGTCACCCCTCCCCACCTCATTCAATAAACTCCAATACTTCCCCATTTCTTGTAGGTTCAAATACAAAATTCTGTTTGTCTTTGAAAGCCCTTTATAACCTGGCCCCTTTGTACTCTTCTTACACCTTACTCTGTTCCCCAATGTTCTTTGATCCAGTGACACTGTCCTCTTTCCCACATGACATTCCATCTCCCAACTCGGGCTGTGCTTACCAGCTGTCATTCAAGCCCGCCCTCTCTTCACATTCACTTCTGCCTCCTCCCTTCCTTGGCTTCCTTCAAGGCTCTTTTAGTTCGACTTTCTGCAAGAAGCCTTTCCCAGTTCCACTTTACCTTAGTGCCTTCCTTCTGAGACTACTCCTAATTTATTCTGCATACATCTTGTTTATATAATTTAAAAAAACATTCCGTGGTTTGGGGGAGGAGTTGTGACATCTCTTGGTAAAAGCATTGGCTATGGCAGCATTCATGGGGCCATAAAAGGGAGCAGGACCCTGAGGCAATAAGATAAGAACCAGGAACAAGATGGAGGGACTTTACAGAATGGAATCATTTTGATTGCTACCTATACCTGGAACATAACAGATATTTAATAAATGCTAGTGGATTGATTGACTAACCCCATAATGAAATTTAAGCAGAAATGAGTGAAGGAAGAGGGAGGAGAATGATGTGAACTATGTTGGGTTTTTTCATTGAAGTATCACAGCTGAAGGTTGTTTAAACAGAGAGGAACAGTCTGAATAGGGAAGATAATGATACAGTATGAGTAAGAGAAGCATAAAAATAATGTATCCATAACATAGTAGAATAAAAAATGATGAATGCACCCGAAACTGCAAGTCTATTAGGTACTACTCGCTAGTCTTTTAAAATATAATATAGAGTTATCATGAAAATTCCCTTTTCTCTCTTCCCCCACCCCAGTTTTTACAGGTTCAGCTTGAAAAAGGACATTTGTAGTTACTGAACTTATTTGAATAGTCAAACTTTTCATGACTATACTCCAAAAGAACTAATAAATAGAATGAAGAAAAGCTTTATATATGTAGATGTGTGTGTATATGGATCTGCATCTACCTATATGTGTCTGTATGTGTGTATATACATACAGATACACACATATCTATACACACATGGAGAGAAAGAGAGAAAAGAAGAGAGAGAGAGACAGAGAGAGAGACAGAGAGAGACAGAGACAGAGAATTGAATGATCTGGGTCTCAGCTAGGCAAAGGGAAACAGAAAAATGGTTGGTGAGGACAGAAACCTTGACCAAATTGCTTTAAGAAAAATAAACTATAGTTACTTATGAGCGATTTTTTTAATAGGATCAGATGGACAGGAAAATAAATCTGACAGTATAATCTTGGAGAAAGTTGGAAAAGGGATGAAAAAACAAAATTCACCTATCTTCTATATTCAAGAAACACACTTAAAACCCAAAGGACTGGGAATAAAATGTGCTATGCTTTAACTGAATCTACGGGGGAAAAAAGAAATTATGATCATAATTTCAAGTAAGGAAAGATGAAAAATAGATTATGTCAACAAAGATAAACTAGGAAAATATGTTATGCTTAAAGGCATCACAGATAATTTTTTAAAAATTTAAATAAGTATTGAGGTTATATGCACTGAATGACATAGTATTTCAATAGTTGTGTTAAGACCAGATAAATAGCATTTTAATAATACTTCTATGTCTGAAATGTAGGTGCCATATGCCAGAAATATTCATAAAAATGTTATTATTTAAAGTTTTCATAACTTAGTATCATCTTTCTTTTGCCAGTATAAATGAGTTGCTATTATATACTAGGGAATGTATACTCCTTTATACATGCTCTGTTGACAGATTGAGGTCCTTTTATTCCTAATGCTAGAATACTAATAAAATTTTTCTCTCCTAGAAGCTAGGCTCCCATTCACATATAAAATTCTCTAGGGGAAAGTATAATTATTGTTGTGTCTGACACTTCATGACCCCACTTGGGATTTTCTTGGCAAAGATGCAGGATTGATTTGCCATTTCTTTTTACCAGTTCGTTTTACAAATGAGGAACTGAGGCAAAGAGGGTTAAGTGACTTGCCTGAGGTCACACAGCTGGTTCACATCTGAAATCAGATTAGAACTCAGGAAAATGTCTTCCTGACTCCAGGCCCAGCACTCCATCCACTGTGCCACCTAGCTTCCTGAGAAGTATAATACCTAAAAGTAGAAGCTTCATTGTTCTTTAATCAAATAACTTAGATCAAAACCATTACCCTAGGCAGTGGCCAAAGCTATTTGAGATAAGGAAGACTCATCTAGACATTCGAGAAAGAACTGATAGCTGCTTACTTTCACAGTTTGTTGCCTGTCACTATTTTGCCAGAAATATTCTCCTTATTTACAAAAATTACAATACTAATCTCAGCCCAAATGAAGTCTTTTTTTTTTTTGTAGCACCGTAGTTTCCATTAAGGGAGAGAGACAGAGACAGAGACAGAGAGACAGAGAGAGAGAAAGTGTTATATGTGCATTATCCCTATAATCTTCCTACTAGTTCACATCTAGCCAAGTCAATTAGCTAAGGCAATTCACCAAAAATCCTATTTCTCTGTACTGGAGTCTTCAAACCTTACATCTCCAAGTCCCTTAAGTGTTAGAGGCAAAACTGCCTATTCTGCATCATAAGCTCTATCCCAGATCTGATGACTAATAGCTTCATTGAAGAATACCTCTGCTTTTTAAGCAACAGGTCAGTTGGGATCAAAAGGAGTCCTACTTGAGTAACAGAAGTCAGTCTTCAGTTCGCCAAGACCATGTGGTCTATTAACATTTGCAAGGCCCTAGGGAAACCCATACACACACAAAAACACACCCTGCCCTCAGGGAGCTGTTATTAGTCAAACAATGAACAACAGCCTACTACATGCTAGGTGCTTTTACGTGCTGCAATCCCATTTCATGACCCATTGGTGCTCACTTTAATTATTGTTCTGTCTGGAGCTGGAATTGAGGACATATATTATTATGTCTCCATTTGAAATAAGATGTTTCAACATAACCACTTCATATCATCCTAGGAAGGACTTAGAACTCATTCTCCATAAAATTCAAATATTAACTATTATTTTAGGGCATTTGAGGTTTCCCAAATGTAACCTCAGAGTCCATTTGCCTAAGACTCCTCAGAGGTAGAGATTAATTGCTCGATGTTTTGCCTCTGTGTAAGGGCTAGGAAGGGCTTGGCAGAGGAGAGATCTCACTATTCAGGATCCTAGTTTCAAGAGCAAAGATTTGGGCTTCTAAATTCTGAACCTCACAGATAAGGAGCATTGAATAATCAGTCTTCACCAAAAAGGAGAATCTTGTGGAAATGAATTTTGAGCCAGAGTTATGTCATTTCTATAAAGAACCTTTTTCTTCCCTTCTCCCAATCTATGTGACACTGCAGCTAATTGTCTCTTGTTCTACCCCAATAGCTCATTCTTCTTTTTTTTTCCTTTTTCCTAATATAACTAAAATTTATTTATGCAATAAGGCACATCCAAATGGAAAGGCCTGAAATTCCCATAAGCCTAAGACTTCAAAGACAGATCTGACTAAAGTTCTCAAGATTTGAATTTCTGCATGATTGTGAGCATTCTGTACAGAGTAGGTGTCAAAATATGTGGCCAGATTAAAATGTAATTGCAAAACATTAAACAAAATAAATAAAAATTAAATAAAACATTGTTTGTTAATTTGTAGTTTTCTAAGTCTGGAGCTGAGGGATGCAGGATCCTTATGTACTTCAGGGGTTCTCTGCCCCTCTACATGTAACACCAACAGAGTATTCATAGCACCAACAGCGACTATGAATAAGCCAGAATAATTCTGAATTACAAAATATAACAGACTCTTCATAAAGAAAATGGAAGCAAAACATTTATTTGGACACCAGGGAGTCAAATCCCAGTACCAGGAATCCATCATAGTAACAAAGAAGTTAATAAACCATAGCATAGTAGAGAACCACACTGTCCTTTAACCTTCCCACAAACAAACACTCACAAGCCTGTCTCCTTGGGTGCGACCTCTCCTCCCACCAGCTCTAATTGTTCTGACTCCCCGCCTCCCATGGGCTCTGCTCTATCCTTCAGCAAGCTCCTCCCACCACAGGCTCCGTGTGATTATATTTGGCCTATAAGAGGGCAGGGAAGATCTTCAAGTTTCCATTACCATTACCATTACACACACACACACGCACACACACACACCCCTCATATTTTACTGAAAATATTGAGGCCATTTGCCAAAAGGTCCCTCTTTTCCCTTCCCCCTCATCTTATATCTCTTGACAGCACTGCTTTGCAAGATGATTGCATCATTTATGGCAAAGAACCCAGTGGGAAATGCACTGCTTCCTCCAAAAATGTGCCTCCCTCTAATTAATCACACACACACACACACACACACACACACACACACATGTTGAGGTCAGATTTGGGGAAAGTGGTTCAGGTGTGAAAGAATTCACTTAGACCTTCTCTATAGCCATTGAGAACTTTATTACATGAAGCACATGGGTCTCCTTAGCAAGAAAGCTAAGGGAGACCCCAATATTTGGGGGAGTTATGCTTATATAGAGGTTTCAGAATGATGATGTAGTTTTAGAGGGTTTTGTGGAGGTTAAAGATTAAAGACAGAACAAGATGAGGGAGACAAAAGCAATTCTTTTGGTATAGATTAAAGAGAAGTTTTATGTTATGTTATGTTATGCTCTGTTATATGTTATGTTATATTATGTAGTTATGTGTTTCAAGATAAGAGGGAAAGGACTTTAGGGTTAGGCAATCTGGCCTCAGACACTCAGTGACTCTGGGTAAGTCACTTAACCCTTTTTGCCTCAGTTTCCTCATGTATAAAATGAGCTGGAGAAGGAAATGGCAAACCGCTCCAGTCTTTGCCAAGAAAACTCCAAAGAGGGTAGCAAAGAGTTGGACATGACTGGAACAACTGAACAAGAAGACTTATTAGCTAACCTACCGATGATACCACTTGTGAATTCAGAGCCAACTCATTTCAATCATCTAGCACAGAAAGAAGAATCAAAAGACCAATGATGCATTTGAGTTTAGAACACCTGAAAGCTCAAAACAAACAAAAACTCATACTAATTAATCATGATATGTCTACTTTTTTAAGACCAGCGGCTAGTTACTTGTTTAAATAGAATCACCTGAGATGTGATTGAGTACGTTTCTAGCTTCTTCTGTTGGATGAAAAGGACAAAAGTGGCTTTCCAATCCAATAAGCTTGCAACCATGGTAGCATCAATTGTTTAAAGCCCGAGGAAGTTCTTTGCAAGTAGTAGTTGACATCCTAATAATCATAAATAAGAAAGTTATGTTCTTTTGCACCTTCCATGCAGAGCTCAAGAACTTAGCAAACGAATGCGCAGTTTTTTGTGAGGCATTATGTTGTGATAGGAAGAAAGCTGGATCTGGAGGCAGGGTTTTAAATCCCAATTCAATCACTACACTGACTGTGAATAAATCCTTTCAAGTCTCAGTTTCCTCATCTGCAAAATGGATATAATTATAATTTCTCTGGAGGGTCACTGTTGTATTAGCCTTTTTTGTGTCTTGGACACCTTAATCCAGAGGCTTTCTGGTCTCCTTAGCAAAAGAGGCCTTCCTAAAAATAATAAAATAAAATATATAAGATTACAAAAGAAACTAATTATATTGAAATAGTTATTCAAAAACAAAAATTTTAAATAAATTCACAGATTAAAAACCCCTGCACAAGATAAATGTGAGCTATAATTTAACCAATATGTATTCCTCTATGTCTAAATGAACAATCAGAAGCACAAAGGACTTCAGTTACTAATTCAAGGGGCAGGAAGACCAAAACAGTCTTTTTTCTCACTGGGCCTTTGTCTCCAAATAGTTTCATTCAATATTCCTATGATATGGCACAGTCGCTTTTCATATTCAACCTTACCTATAAAGTCCTTCACAGTCTGGCTCCCACCTTTACTTTTATTTCATATTTCTCTCCATTTTTATTTTGTATTTCTTCACATTTCCTGTTCAAGTCAAACTGACCTACTAGCTGCTTGTGATATAACATTCTATCTCCCATCTCCCACCACTCTGACATAAGTGTTTTCTCTGTGTCTAGGTTGTTTTTTTGGTTATTTTTATGGTTGTTTTTAGGCTGAAAGTGTTGTGGCCACTCACGGTCTAAAGCTGATCAGCACAGAAACTGTGACCTGCTCTGTTTCTGATCTGGGCAAGTCCACTTTTGCTTAGGTAGCCTGGTGACCCATCCCCCTCAACTCCACTTTCTTTTTTTTCTATAATTAATTATTTTATTTTTAGTTTACAACATTCAGTTCCACAATCCCTTGAGTTTCAGATTTTCTCCCCCTGCCCCCTGGTCTCATGCAATCAAATATAGGATCTACAAATATCTTCACATTAAACATTAGTCAGGTTGTAAAAAAGGATTATAACCAATGGAGTGAACAATGAGAAAGAAGAAACAGAGACAGTGCAAGTAGTTTGCTTCAATCTGCATTCAAACTCTGTAGTTCTTTCTCTGGATGTAGATGGCCCTTTCCATCATGAGACTTTTGGAGTTGTCTTATAAGCTTGCAATGCTGAAAGGAGTCCAGTCTATCAAAGTTAGTTGTCACACATACAATGTGTCTGTAATTGTGCATGAAGTTCTCTGGGTTCTGCTCTCCTCACTCAGCATCAGCTTATATAAGTCTCTCCATCACCTCCACCTTCAGGAGCTCACCATATTGGTGCCACATTTGGTGCAGATACCCAATTAGCTTTAGACCTAATACAGTTTGGAACTCCTGAATTCAAGCAATCCACCGTCCTTAATCACCATTACTTCCCCACCCCAGTAGCAGTGATTACAGGTGTGTGCTATTACATATGACCATGTCTTGGATGTACTAATTCACTCCCTCTTCACCTCTGCCTCATAGAATCCCTAGATTGCTTCCAACAAAGCTCAGGTGTCACTTCCATGCATAAGGCTTTTACAGTTAATAATGCTCTTTCCCATTTGAAATTATTTTATTTTGCATAACCTATATCAAGTTGCTTAACATCCCAGGGAGAAAATTTGGAACTCAAATTTTGTTAATATTAAAATTCTTTTTACATGCAATTGAGGAAAAAATAAAATATCTTTTAAAAAAGAAATTGTTTTGTATTACTTTGTAGATTTTGTTTTACCTTGTAAAAATGAGCCCCCACATACAGTGATAATATTATAGGTTCTTCCACTCTCATTTGCTCATTTATAGCTAACCAATCCCTCAACTTGCCAGTTGACTTGTTCTCTTTTTGTTCTATTTTATTAAGGGTTTGGGTTTTATTTTTCCAATCATCAAAAATCTGTTTCTCTCTTCTCACTTCAATTGAGAATGAAACTCCTTTTGCAAACATATAGTCAAGCAAAACAGAGTTCCACACTGACCAAGTTCAAAAGAATACATAACATATGTTATATAGCTATATACAATATGAGAGAAAGAGAGAAAGAGGGAGAGAGGGAGGGAGAGAGAGGGGGTGAGAGAGAGAGGGGAGAGAGGGAGGGAGAGATGGAGAGAGGGAGAGAGAGACGGAGAGAGGGAGAGAGAGTCTCATTATGCACTCCAAATATTTCTGGTTTTTTTTTTTAACCAGAAAGTATATAGCATGTTTCATCATTAGTCCTCTGAAATCATGGTTGGCTCCTAAATCTTTAAAAGCTGTTTTTATAATAATGTTGTATAAATTTTTCTCCTAGTTCTGTTTGCTTCACTGTACATCAGTTCATACAAGTATTCCTAAGTTTCTCCAAAGCCATTCTCTTCATCATTTCTCATAGCACAACAGCACAATTTCTTAACAGCACTATCATATTTATACATTGTGATTTGTTCAGTTATTCTCCAAATGATGGGTACCTCTTCACATTCTTATTTTTCTCACCTCAAAAAGAACCATAAATATTTTTGCACATCCTAAGGTAAAATTTATTTTCCTTAGGACTATTCTCTCAATCTTTTTTGTTGTTATTCAGTTGTTTTCAGTGATGTCTTACTCTTTGTGACCCTATTTGGAGTGTTCTTGGCAAGGATACTGGAGTGGTTTGCCATTTCCTTCTCCAGCCCATTTTACAGATGAGAAAACTGAGGCAAACAGGGGTAAATTATTTGCCCAGGGTCACACAGCTACGTGCTGAGACCAGATTTGAACTCAGGAAAATGAGATTTCCTAACTCCAGGCCTAGCACTGTATTCGCTCTGCCATTTAGCTATTCCTCTGTCCTAATCTACCCTCCCTCTAATTCCTTCTCCCCTCTTCTTCCTTTTCCCTTCTAATTCCTCATTGAATGAAATGTATTTCTGTGCCCAACGCCCATGCTTGTATCCTTCCTTTCTTTGACTAGTTCAGATGAGAATGAAATTCAAGTGTCAACTGCTCCCCACTTCTTCCCTGTATTGACTTCTATTTATACACTATGGTTATTTGAGATAATTTCCCCTACCCTTCCCTTCCTTTCCCCTTTATAGTGTATTCTACTTTTCTTCTCTTTCCATCCTTCTTTTAAGATAATTTAGACATAACAGAACAACTTTTAGGACTTTTGTCTAATTAGACTCACTCTATGACCCTTAATGATTTATGGTTCAGAAAGGATACAAACTATATATATATATATATATATATATATATATATATATATAAATATATATATAATTCCCCATATT